>JARHVA010008223.1:90000-122500 GCA_037957365.1 Torreya grandis
TTTATGGATAAATCATATAATCACTGCATGGAGAATTATCCAACATTTGGGATGAGGGAGACATGGCAATAAGTTTTATTTAGCATCCAAATATCTCATAATGGACTAAAATTTGGTTTATATGTGTCATTTCTGGTGACTCATTATCCAAATCAATGAACCATCTTAACATACAAGCTTGAATGGGTGTTTTAATTTTAGACTGCTCCCCCTCCACACTCTATCAAGATGTAGGAGAAAAAGTTGTATTTGGTTAGATGCATCCCTTTAGAAAATCTTCTCATCCATGAGTGGGATAATTGAATGAATTTAATCAACACATTATAGGAGATTAGTGAGAATTAGAAATGAGTTTTCATCTCCTAAAATTTCATGGGAAAGTTTTCTAAGAATATATATAGGATTTTTCCTATATTAGAATAAAAGAGAGATGGAAGTGAGTTGTCTCTTTCAGCCAAATGTCTTTTAAGGGACCAAAAATTAGTCTATGGGATGTGTATCTTATGACTTATTATGCCAATCAATAAATATTTTTTTTACAAGTGTATGGATGGGTGTTTTAATGTAAAAATGGCCCCTTATATTCTCCATCAACCCCCAAGATATAAATTTTCAATTGGCTAGATGCATATCTTAAGAGAATATTCTTTTCCTTGGGTGGGAAAATTGAGTGAAATTCCACCACATGTTTCAAGAGAACCGTGAGGGGTATAGATGAGTCTTATATGAACCTCCTAATTTATTATCACCAATTTAGGGTGAGTGAGAGACCATAATTAGTTATATCTCAGAACTATGTCTATCTTAAGGGACTAAACATTGGTCTATAGGAGGCCTGTCTTCTAACTTGCTAGCCCACTAGACAAACCCTATTAAAAAACATTTATAGATGGGAATTTTAATGTTTAAATTTTCCCTTCCACTCTTTGCTAAGCTCTATCACTAAAATTTATAGTTGATTGGATGCATCCCTTAAGAGAATATTCTCATCTTTAAGAGTGCAAATGGAATAAAATTATATGATGAGTTTTAGGATAACTATGAGGTAGAGATCAACTATCAACACCTAAATTTTTAAGGGTGAATACTATTAACACCCTATAAATGATTCTCTCAAGCTTAGGATGAGTGTGACATGACAATGAGTTTTATCTTATAGCTAAATCTCTATTCATAGAAAAAAATTGTGAGTGGGAGGTGTATCTTGTTACTTATTAGCCTAATTTATCAACCATCTAGGAAGATGCATTTATATGGGTGTTTTATATGTATAATTTCCACCCTTTACTCTTTATTAGGACATATAACTTAAATTTATAGTCTGTCAGATGCATCCATTATGAGTATATTCTCATCCCTAAGAGTTAAAACAAATTGAACTCCTACCACATATTTCAGGATAACCATGAGGGATATAGATACACCATTATATCCTATAGTTTTAATGGTGAGATATATAATCATTACCTATAGGATTCTCCCTCACTCGGGATGAGAAAAACATGACAAGGATTTTTCTCTCATAGCCAAATCTCTCTTAAGGGACCAAAATTTAGTCTGTGGGAGGCATATCTTCTGAATTGCTATCCCAATCAATGAACCCTCTCTGTGGAAACATCTAGATTAAAATTATAATGATTGAATGTCCCTTATACACTCTCCATCAAGTAACAAGATTTAAAGTTTTATTTGGTTGCATGCATCCCTTAATATATTATTCTTGTCCCTAAGAGTGCAAATGAACTACACTTCTACCACACACTATAGGAGAACTGCGAGGACTAGACACAAACCATCAAATATTAAAGTTTCAAAGATGAGTCTTATAATCACCTTGTATAGTATCATCCTTCACTCAAGATGAGTAATACATGGTAATGATTTTTTAGTATATCTAAATGTCGTTTAAGGGACAAAAAGTTGATTAATAGGAGGTATATATTTAGACTCGCTATCCCAAATAAGGAACTATATTCATGAATATCACTAAATGGATCCATGATTTTTTTAATTTTCTACTTACACTCTCTTTTAGAACTTGGGACCAAAAAATTTAGTGTCATATGTATCCCTTAATAGAATCTTCTCATCCCTAGGAGTGAAAATAAATGAAACTACTACTAAGCATTGTAGAAGAATCATATGGGATAGAGATGAACTATTATCCCATAAAATTACATGGGTGAGTCTTATAAACATCCTCTAAAAAATTACCCTCAGTTGATATGAATGAAACATCTCAATGATTTTTATATTGTAGCTAAATCTCTCTTAATAGACCAAAAGTTGGCATATGGGAGGCATATCTTCTGAATCTCTAGCCTAATATATGAACCATCTTCATGGACACATTTGGATGGGTTTTTTAACATATAAATTATCCATTCTCTTTGTTATTCCTCAAGACTAAAAATTTTAGTTGGTTGGATGCATCTCTTAAAAGAATATTTTCATATCTGAGAGTGTAAATGAACTAAACTTTTCATCATGAATTTTAGGAGAATCGTGAGTGGTAGAGATGAACCACCAACTCCTAAATTTTCATGGATGAGTTATGAAAAAAATACATGGAGACTTTTCCTCCACTTAGGATGATTGATACATAGTAATTAGTTTTATCTCATATATAATTCTTTCTTAAGGGACCAGAATTTATTTAGTGGGAGGTGTATCTTCCGATTCACTAGCCAAATTGATGAACTATATTTAGAAACACATTAAAAGAGATGTATGAACACTATAATGGACACCATATACTATTCTTAGGCTATATGAATTAAATTTGCATTCAATCAGGTGCATTCCTTACGATAATCTTTTCATCCTCGAGAGTAAAAATGGACTGCACTTTCGTCACATGTTATAGGAAAATTATTAATGGTAGAGATGAAACCTAAGGGGTGGATATCAACCATCATCTCCTATAATTATATTGGAAAGTTGTATACATAACACATATATAATTCTATCCCATACATATCTACTTAATATGTATTATTTTTTGTTTTTTCTTTGTTTAAAAAATATAATCTTCTCTACTCACGTTACCAACCACATGAAGGTGGAAGCTCATCTACGACCACTAACCTATGTTAAAATTGTTAGTAAAATTTTCATATAGAAATAAACACACAATGATAAAATAATTTAAAATTAAAATACAATATATCAAATAAGTTAAGTTTAATAATTTAAAATGCTAGATGCATTGAAATAAACCTTACCAAGTCAATCCAACGTACTTTCAGGATTGACTCTCCTTTTTATTATTTAAATAATTACATCATGCTCAGATTCATGAATGCTACACAAACATTTTTCTAAGGCTTTCCATGATATTTTATCTTTTAATATTTGTCATGATAACCAAATGTGAATAACGAAGCACCACCATATGTCGTTCAAAGTCCTCAAATAACCATTGTCTTATTTTTTGTGATAATATTTAAGAATCCAACTTATAGTAACTAAAATAGATAAAGTGGGAAAAGCTAATCCTTCTCCATCCATGATAGTTCTGGCTATTTTTTGGGCTCTCCGCAATGAGATAATTAGTATTTTTTTTCCTCATCATTGTCTTTGGGTGTAGTTACTACAAAAACATATCATACATTTAAAATATAATCAATTTGTAAGGACATGTAACAGAAATTAAAATATTAATAGTCAAACTAAGGCTAAATTTAAATTATAACTAAATTTTACCTACTTACATAAGATCTAGGATGTAGTCAAAATCAATTGATAATGTCATTTAAATATCCCCTAATGGTTGAAATGAATTTTTAATCTCCATAGGCATTAGGGGTATACAATACCATTCTTCAACCCATTATTTTTATTCACATTAATTTTAATTAAATTACATATAATTTGAATAAAAGCATGCCATATACTTAGTATAAACAATCCATTAACTAGAACATGATCGTTGAATGCAATAGAAAACACTCAATCTAGGTACTATAATGCAATATTTATACAATAGCTTATATTTTTCTCTATTAACCAAAATAATCTTTACACATGAGAATATATATTTGATCCATGATTTTAAAAAAAAAAATCATTACACCAAGTCACAAAACTTGTAGTCTCAATTAAATAAGCACCATTCTTGTGATTTCCTTGTTCATTATTAAGGGCTCTTTTTACACATGCACCTTCACCATCGTGCTCACTTTTTCCATTCTTTTACTCAAACAAAAACTAGAAATGTTGAACATTTTCTTCTTATGCATAATACATAACCAATAAAACATTAGAGAATTATTAAATTATCTTGCAAAATTTTCAACCCAAATGTAGTGTGCATATGGAACATTATTTCCCTTGTATTCATATTTATATAAAATAACTTAAAATGAACATGGAAAAAATATAAAGAATGAAATCTATCATCATTCATATAAAATTGGTACTCACTACAAATACTCTTGTTTTCATCTATGTAATATGCATGTTTAAATGTAATATGCACAAAAATTCCAACTTGGATTGATTTATAGTACTATGACTAAACCTAATTATATAGTTTTAATTTGTATTTGTGAAAATTTCCACAAACAAAGCAATGGTTCCAATTGGGAATTTGTCCTTACATACCTTAAATTGATTATCTAACCATTTCACTTTGGGTGTGTGCCTTTCATACTGGTAGATAATATTCTTCTTTAGATCATACATGAAATCATATATAGGTACTTCAGTCGTAACCAACTCACATTTTTATGGCTCTTTTCCATAATTTAAAACATATTCACACTTCTTAAAATCAACTAGTTACTTTCTAAATTCATTTTAAATTTCTTGATGTATACAGCTACACAAATTTAATAAACCACCAAAAATGTTATATATTCCATCTAAATATTATTTATCCAAAACAATAGTGCATTATCTATTTTATATAAAATACTTGGGATTAACTCTCTTGATGTCTTAAGTGGGGAAGCCACCATACATTTTGGCATAATCTTCCCAGTATGTAGAGTACAACATATATGATAATAAACAATTCAACATGGATCCTACAACAAAATGTCATGTGTGCTTGATTTATTTTAAAATAAAAATTATTTTACATCTGAAATGGCTTTGGCTAATTATCAATATTACATTTAATTTTTCAGTAAACTTTTTATAAAATTATTTTTGGGTCATTTCCAAGAAATGTTTTATCATGTGGTTCATGGTTTTTGCAACCTTTTATTATTTTAATAGCATATTTTATATTAGATGAACCTATTGTGTTGTGCCAAAATATTTCAATCAAATGTCTTGGTCCTTAATCTAATAACTTATCCTTTTGTGCAAGTCTACCACTAAATGCATAACAATCTATGTTCAAAGGATCATCAAGTCTTGTTCTTATTTTTATGGAATTAATATGATTTTTCTATTCATGTTCAAGGATGTACTTGTTTGATGAATAAATAAAGCTTTAGATCTTGAATTACTCTCTAAATTTTATTATTACTCATCTTGCGACATTACTATCTTTATTTTAAGTTTTATTGCCTATTACATTAAAAATTATTAAATAGATCTATTACTATTGCATTACTTATAAATTCCATATTTCTTATTCTTAACCCTAAATTATGCATCACATGGTGCATTTTTTCATTTTCATTAATTTAATAAATAATTGACATCATTTTGTATGGCTTTTATTATCTAACTCATAGTCCCATACATGTCAACCATGACATTGAATTGATATTTCCTAAATTTTACCTTGAGTAGGTTAAAGTATTTTATCATCTATTTTAACTAAATGCCTTGGTTTTGTTAATATTAACGTTGGAAGTGTGGGTCTAGGATCTATATTTGGTATTAAATTTGATGGTGTTACCACTTATATCATAGAAGGTATATTAGACTATTGGATAGATATGTTGGCTACTTAATAATTGGGGAATAATTCATAAAATTTATTCAATATAAAAATTATTTATTTTTTTACAAGGTAATCTTTAAAAGCATTAAGAATAAGTTCATTAAATAAAACCAAATCATGGGTATAACCAACTCATCAACCAATAATAAAAAAACTAAATAAAGCATAAACAAACTAAATATTTTAAATTATAAAATAATAATAATAAATCCCCTTCATCAAAAGGGGTATAAAAGAAGAAAAACTGGAGCATACACTCTGAAATCATCAAAGAACTATATTTAAACTACAAGAGATGCCCTTTACCTCTATCACTAAATAAAAAATCATGCCATAATCCATAAAAACTCTTACCCCTACAAATTATGAGAAAAAATGTTTGATGAACATCATCAAAGCCTAATCATCCTAGGTTATCAACATTCTATGTTATAATATAACATGATCAAGCATGTCCAACTACATTGACCCACATAACATCCCACATAGGAACACATACATGTGATAAGTCCTTTACTATGTATAAAATATCTCCCTAATTTCTAATGAAGTCTAATAACCTTTGTTCAACATTGAAGGTGATAACAACCCTTGTCAACTCATACTATCACTGATGATTGATCGAATATCGACAAATGTAATATATTCTCCCCTATCAAGTGAGACATGAGAAGAAGTACATTAAGATAAATAAAATCAAATAATCATGTTTTATACATGTCATAAATATCAAGAATGGAAAGCTAAAAATTGAACTGAAATCTAGAATACAAGCATAAAAACTACGAGTAAAATAAATCCCAATCTTGATCTTAGTAGTCCGAACAAGATGGGTGAATCACTAATCACTAAGAACAAGTTATCAGGTCTATCAATCCCATAGACCTTAGGCATATAGGATGCCTTCTAATTAGAGGAAGTATTAGAATAACCAAAATAGGTAGAGTACCTAGAATACTTAGTTTTATATTTATCCACATAATTTATTTTATCTTTCTTTTTATGTGGAGAATGTGGTCATGAAAAGGGACATACATCTGAAAAATGTCGAATACCACCACATTTGAAACATTATTCCTCTTTCTTGTTCCATCAATAACTATAATAAATTGAATCACTACAAGAACCATGGTATTGGTAATAATTTTTATGTATATGTCTACGTTTGGAAGACCCTAGAGAGTGTTGGTGTGAGTGATGTGGATAATGTCTATAAGAGTGTTCCAGAGAATGCTTCTAAAATTTTTAATGTACATGATGTTGATCTTTATACTAGGACATGTGATCTACATAGTGATCTTCTTTAATAGGTATACTTTTCTTATGTTTAATTTGTCTCTCATGCTAAGTCAATAACTCATAGACGATGTCAAATTTTTAATAATTAAGCTTATCACTAAGTTATATCACTTAAATTAAATTGGCATATTTGGAACTAAGGTCATTCAATGTGATGTAACTCAACATATCATCATCAATTTTACCCCCTTTTGTAAACTACTCTTATTTCAAAGTGTTCATGAAAGAAAGATATTTACATACATCTTCATTATCTAAAAGTTTATTTTACAAAATATGTATGAGAAGGTCAATCTTATTATATATATACTTTTTTTTAATCCAAATATTTTAATCCTTTACATTTTTTCCATGCACCAATTTTAATTTCTTCGATAAGAATAATAACCTGTTTAGTGAAAGTTGATTTTAAAAGTGAAAGTGCATGTTCATCATGTTTTTGATATTCAACCAAATTTTTGGCTTCAGTTGGTGGTTTCATTCCTATCTCTATGATTTGTAATAAATCATTATAGATTAGGGTGTTATCCATGGTTCTACTCCATTATTTTTAATTTTTAGCTGATAGTTTACCATTTTTCAAAATCAAGCTCACAATTTTTTCCATGATGTAACAAAAGAGAGAAAAAAATTAGGAATACTATTGGGGTTTAGTATGTACCACTAAATACATTTTGATTTAGATATAATTCTTATAATTTATATTACACCCTTACATCACCATTTTCATTTAGAATCTTATTTTATCCTTAAAACTTATTTACAAAATGATGTAACAATTATTTTTGACCAAAATTAATATCAATGGGTTTTGAACCTGATACTCTTTTTTTTTATGGCTAAAAAAATCAAAATAGCCACCTTGCCATCAACTTTGCTTGGGATATATCAAGAAGACATTTAATATATTCCTTAACTGGTAGTTGTTAAAATAAAAATAAATGTTTATGAAAAACATTTCACCACCATTTTTCACCAATATTGTATTCCTCCTTATCTCTTAATTTCTATTATAAATCCCATAAAATAAGAACAAAAGAAATAAACTAAGAGAAATACATATTGTGCAAATATGGCATCAAGCCATAGGGTAAATCCACCCCAATAATATTAAGTAGGATCTTAAATTCAACCACAAGCACTTTTAGTTTCAATTTTAGCACAACTAAATGGTTGAAAAATAGTAACAATAAAAATTCTTCTTCATCATTTAATGACATCAATTATATTTTCACTACAGTACTAGCAAATCATAATGAAAATACTTACAAAATTAGTAGTGTTTATTTAATAGGGCCTATGATTACGTATTTATTAGGTCTATGAAACCTAAAGTCATCAACTTGACCATGGCCTCTAATGAAATTTATCATAGTTTTCATTTTTCTATAAAACCCTTGGCTCCTTTATAATATTCCTTACGGTATGATGAAAATATATTTGATGGTACAAAAGGAGTGAAAAGCTCACCTTAAATGAAGTATGATGACATTTGACATTCTTGTAGGATGTACTAATAGCACTAGGGGTAATTCATTTTATGATTTGTTGGGTAGGGTTAACACCAAATAACCAGTGGCTAAAGTTTGTAGTCTTCCTTATCTTGTGAAGGGAGACTCAACATTTGACAATTTATTCCAAAGTTCTATGATTAATGAGTTAACTTCCTAGAGGACATCATTTCTTTATGGAGCCTTCAATCTTACATAACCATGTCTTGAGCTCCTTTAAATCATGGCATAGATTTCCCATTCTAGGCTATAACACCATTGTTGGCTACAGAATAATGGAGAAATAATTCATAAAATGTATCCTATAGAGAACTTATTTATTATTGAACAAGGTAAGCTTTAAAAATATTATAGATAATAAGTTGGTTAAATAAAACGAACTCACAAGTATAACTAACCCATTAACCAACAATAAACAAAAATTTAATAAAACATAAACAACCTAAATATTTTAAATCATAAAATAATCCAACAAGGTACATTAAAACCTATAGGTGAAGTTAATTCCTATTCATTAGGAAAGTGATGAATTGGAGTGATTAACTAATGTTGATTATCATCATTCTCAAAAAAATCATTACAGATGGATGTTTCATCAAATTGTGTTTCATCAATCAATGAAAATTCATTAGTTATGTGTTCTACATTTTAAATTTCATCATCCAACAAGTATAGATTAAGTTATCTTATCTCATTTGAAGATATATCTAAATTAAATTCTATGAAATTGACCATGTTATTTTCATTTTAAATATTACATGGTGTGTAAGAAGTACATTCACCATGACCAAAAGCCCTTATAGATCCTCTCCTATTGGCTTCTATTTTTATTTAGTTTTTTCTCCACTTCAATATCATCATTTGTTATCTCTGTATTTTATATTTTATGATGACTACATGATCTCATTACCTGCCTTTACTAAAAAAAGGTTTATGTGTACAATAAAATTTGAAGAATCTCTAGTGACTAAGATAAATTAAATGAATTAATTATATAGTTTACATAGTTTTAGCATTAAAAATGATTTTTAAATTTTTAAAATATGAAATCAATGAGTCAATTTCATGAAAAAAAAAAAAAAAAAATCATGATCCATAAAGGGTGTGCTTGCCTTTAAAAATCATGAACACCATTTGTGGTGGTAGATACAAATGGTCAAAACCGTCAATGCCCTTTGTTAACTCCAAAAGAAATATGCCCTTTAGAGAGGACTCTTTGACTTATCCAAAGGGTATACTCCCTTTACAAAGGGAATATGACATCTATATTCTCCAAAGGGTATACAGATTTTATTCCTTTACAAAAGGTGTGTTCCCTTCACAAAATCCATATGCCATTCATAAAGGGTATATGCCATTTTAATATTAACAAACTTTAATTTTTCCCCTTACCTAAGCCCTGTCATCAACCAACCCAATTCATTTTCTACAAATTTATGAGTATATTCCATTTTTCTCGATAGATAATCAATCATATTTAATTATTTAAAAAAATATATATGTATTTGTAGAGTTGATGCATAGTTTTTAATATAGAACTTTTTCAGTGTTAAACTATTTTCAGTAATTATTACATAATTTATACACTACATATTTCATTATAGACTATATACATATTATTGTAAATACATTTATAACTTGTTGATTATTTATCTAATGCTTATAAACTTGTATCTTAACAATCCACACAATGTTATCTATATTTAAACATATGTTTTTTTAATAAAGGTAAGTTCAAAACATAGTGTTCATACACTTGTAGATTCAATTTTATAGTTATCTTGACTTGTAAAATTATTTTATACACACACACACACACACACACACACACACACACACACACACACACACACACACACACACACACACACACACACGTATATACATATATGTATGTATGTATGTATGTATGTATGCATGTGTGTGTGTGTGTGTGTGTGTGTGTGTGTGTGTGTGTGTGTGTGTGTGTGTGTGTGTGTGTGTGTGTGTGTGTGTGTGTGTGTGTGTGTGTGTGTGTGTGTGTGTGTGTGTGTGTGTCTATATATATATATATATATATATATAGACACACACACACACACACACACACACACACACACACACACACACACACACACACACACACACACACACACACACACTCTAGAATTAAAAAAATCAATACAAAAACACCATGGAATTATTCAAATATGTATGTTTTAGTAGAACTAAATATCATTTATGTTTTAAATTTAATGTTTTAACAGTGTTGGCCTATTTACATTGATATTCTCGTGGCCAATTTACCTAGGATTGGCTATGTGGATAACATCAAGATACATAAAATTTTGCTAAAAAACTAGTCATGTTATGATTTATATATTAATACCCAAATGATTTCTAATTATAGTGGGGTTTGGTTATTGAATTGACAAAAAAAATAATGATTTAATATTCTAGACAATATTTGGATTTCCACACATTATATGGGCCCTAGGATGACACTGACCAAAATTTCAAAAGGAAAATTTTAAATGTTATTAAATTTAGTGGTTATATCTAAACCAAATGTCTTAGATGTACTAATATATAAAATCAAAATTAAATTATAATTTTCATCCTAGAGACATTCAACATTGGATTATTTGGATGTTTTGTATTAAAAGATCCAAATAAACTAAACAATAGTAGATTCAAACTAGGAAAGGTAATGATCTAATTTAAAAATATTCTAGTGGTGTGGTTTACAACGTACAATAAAATCTATTGATATAATACAAATCATGTTTGTGATCATTTCTAAAACTATTTACATTTAAAGATATATATTAGATAGATATTATTTATAAGATTTTATTCTTTTCCATTGTTCGCAATATTTTATAGACCACAAATTATTTTCCATATATGTGATGTTTTTTAAAGCATGGGATTCTTGTATAAAAAAATTCAACAAAATACTATCCTTAGATTTTTATTTAAGATTGTAATGTTTTTATAATATTGTAATGTGTTTATATTATTGCAATGCATTTACATTTTCATGTGATTCTTTTTATACACCTACGATGATTTTATTATCCCAAGATGCTTCTTGATCATGCAATTCATTTCTAATCCTATGATGATTTTATGAACATTTAATTACTTTATGAGCTAATGATTATTTTTTGATCCTAAGATGATTTTATCAACATGTGATGTTCTTCTAAGAACATGACACTTTATAAATCCTACAATGTTTTTTCACAACATTAAATGCATTTGTAATCCCATGAATCTTTTCTAACATGGTGATGCTTCTCTAAACCTAAAATACATCTAAAATCACTTGATTATTATTAAAAAAATATTATTTTCTAAAAATTCAAAATTAATAGTAGCAAAAAATATTTCATTTTAGGAAAAGAGTAGTTAACTAGCACACTTGAAGGAAAAAATAATAACTTTTAGGATACAAACTAATGGATCTTGGTTTGAGAAACCATTTACGACAACGCATCCAATTCCACCATTGTCAAGTTATGATGCTAACATTTATAATGAAACTAATAATGAGTAAAATAATAATGTAATTACTAACATTATCAGTGATGATGACAATGAAATTCCTTCACATGAAGATGTCTCATTGAGTGAGATTGAATTTGCATCACAAAAAGAATTAGAATTAAAATCTAATTATGCTATTCAAAAATTTAATAAATTTAATCCTAGAAGTTGAAATTCCAGCAATAAACAAATTTTAACAACCTCAAATACTCCAATGACACTAGATTCTACAAAAAAGAGAAACCCCCAAAAATGGAATTTGAGAAGGAAATTAAGTTTAGAGTGTTGAAAATGGAAAAAAAAAATAATGGAATGGAAATTTTAAAAAAAATATCTAGAAACTTGTCACACAAAATAAAATGTAATTTAAAGGGGATAATATTAGGAATCACATAGTAAAGATATATAAAAATGTTACTAAAAATAAAGTTATTAATCATGTTTACATTTGGAAAACTATGGATGAATAATTTCATATTAGGAATTTAAAATGATAAAAGAAGCAAATTATAACTTAAATAATAATTACTAAAAATAAATAGAAAATTACACCTTTAATAGATCATTTAAAATAAAATCATATGATAGGGTAGTTTTATTTAGTAATTCCTTGAGTCCCATGGTTTTTACATCACTTTTTTGTATCTAGTTAAAAAAATTATTATCCTTTTCCATCCTTTGGTCTCTGCTTTCATGGTGTCACCTCATCCATGTAGTCCATGTAGTCAGCTGACCATTTTCATTTCTCTCCATAGGCGTAGTGTCTATGACCTCATGCTCATGCACTTCTTATAATGTTTTTTTATCGTATTTGTACATTATCTTTTCTCATCAGGTTACTCAATACTATCTGTCTTTACTCTTTGCACGATCCTAACATGCAACTCTCATTATATCCCTTACACACCCATATGCAAGTTTTCCCTACATGCTAAATAATCCATCTTGTCCTTTGTTTGACCTTAGCATATGTTTTTCTAATTATGTATACTTATGTAATTATTAACTTGGTTTTACCCATCCTTTCTAATCCTCACTATCATATGGTTCCATTCTTTCTTCCTCTTCACCCATGCACTCATTCAAAACATATAATATTTAGGTTCACCTTAGATGCCCTTGCATTAGAATCCATAGGTATATATAATTTAAGACCTTACTTATAATGGGTCTAAGTGGTTGAACCACCCTTTAGGTCAATATTTTTGATGATGGTGTTCCCCTTCACCTAATTCTTCTACCCTCTTCCTATTACTCTCGATCCTTCTTCTTTTATCTCTAGAATCTCCTTTTCCTCACTCTTCTTAATTCATCAACTCCTTCCTTTATTTTTTCATTCCTTTATGGATCATCATTCACCTTCATAATTATTTTATTTATTATTCATTTTTACTTCACTCATGTTCATATTGGTCAGTGCCTACTTGCTTCTTCCTTTGTCTTCTCCTACGCACCTCATTTATCTTCGTCTCTTGTGTGCACTTCCATCTTGATCATCTTATTAAATCCATTTCTTGTCTTAATTATTTTTTGATTTTTAAAACCTACCATTTCCTACATTAATTATATATGAGTATATTTATCTCATGCATTCCTTCAATCATTTTTATCCTTTCCTTCAATTTATTTCCCTTCTTCTCAACATATTGTGCTTTGCATGTTGCTATAACTAAATTATTCTACACTTCATCTACATACTTTCTCATGACTTAGATTTTTAGGATGGTATTATATATATCTTATCTCTCTCCTTCCATTAATACATTTCATTCATCACATGTTCCTCTTATCCTTTTCATGCACCACTGCTTCTCAATTCAGCTTATACTCTCCTCATCTTTGGTTTAGCTATGTGATGACCTCTTCACTTATTTATCCATTTTTTGCATACTTATACTTAATACCTTTCTCTTTTATCTCTCACTCTATGAATTATAATGTATTTTCTCCACTCTTTACTTTGATTCTACTTGCATGGAATTGCTTCATGATCTTATCACTAGCTAGTTCCTTTCTATAGATCTTCCCCTTGTTCTACTATATGTTTTACTTTGAACATATATGTTAGTTTCTTCAATAGTCTAACAATCAACAAGATTATGTTTTTTTACCACATAAATATACTTATCCTTAGTTATTTTCCTTCACGTATTTATATCATCATTATCTCCTATTGATTTCATTTATATTCAATGTTTTGCTAGCGTTAGTTTCACTTATGAATCTTTGTATTCTTTCATATATTCTTTTAAATACCTTAATATTTTGGTGGTATTTAAGCCTTTAGTTTTATTTTGAGGGCTTGTATCCTCCTCTTCATTCACTAGCTTCCTTAAAGTTTAGTGATCTTCAATCTTGCAATTACATCTTAGCAAATCATTTAGTGCCTTAGTTTCACCCAATAAACTTGATTCTTTCTTCTCTAGTGCATCCTTTAGATAATGCTTCTATTATCTACCTCAATGTTTAACATTCTCCTATTTCCCATATATTTTCAAATTTTATTTCACTTTTACCCTTCTCCTTACATATTTTTTGTCATGTGTAGTTACCAACTCTTTCAATGTTTGATTATCCAATACCCTCTAGTCACTTATTGAGAAACACTCTTTCTCTGACTTTGGCATGTCCTAAGATTATAATAGTATACTCAATATTTGAGAATTTAATATCATTATATTACACATAAATGCTTCATCATTAGGGTATCACCATTATTTGTACATCTTTTCTAGATACCTTAGTCATCTAATGATCTACGATGTTGAAGTTTAGCCTATACTAGTAACACTTCACATTTGAAAATACTCTAATTACTTTATTAGATTATCCCATGTGCATTTCTCTTTGCTTTCTACATTAATAAATAGATATTTGGCTAGATCCAAAGTATGTTATTGAAATGTTTTAACCTTTATTTTTATATTACTTATATCAATAGTTTGGTGATTGGATAGCTCTAATTGTGTTATGAAAACATTTAAACCTTACTTTATTTATTTTTTTCGTAAATATTTTGGTGATCTACTAATATTTTCTTGCATGATATAGACTCTATATACTCACCTTAGAAAAACACTTGTTCTTCCTTTGATCTCTTTATGCCCTCCTAATTTCTTTTCCTTTACATATCTCTCACTTATACATTCTTCACCTTATATATAATTATCCCATGCACTTGTAAACATATGTTATAGGTTGGTTATTTTTTCTACCTCAAATAAATATATGATCATTTTTTATACCATTCGCTATCATGATTTTATGTTACCTAGAGGTGGGTCTACACATACATCACATGGTGTCTCAGCATGGAAACCCCATGTTTCTTCTCCTCTCCTCACATAGACATATTATATTATCCTTAAAGTTTTGTCAATTTTAATTTACTAGGTTCAATACTCCACATCCTTCTCCATAAAATCCTCTTGTATACCAAGTTACTAACATCTTCTGGAGTTAAACTACACCCTATATGTTTAACCCACTACATCTCCTTGTCTGTGTCCATTCCTCTTTTTGATATCCTAATTTATAGTGTCTGCATCTCCTCTTACACTCTATTTCATCTACCCATCCATGATTGATGAATGACTTTAAATATTTTTAGTTTTTTGTCTTACTCTCTTGGTTCTCTACTTGCTCATGATTTAAGAAGAAGCTTGATTCTTTATTGAGTCTAAGTTCTCTTATTTTGTATCACCCCCATCTTATTTTATGGTTTTGGATCTCTAGCTACTTTCAATTGATGAAGATCATTCTTTGGTACTTTCTAACCAACACTCTAGTTCAAATATGATCATGCACCCCTATTATTTTCACTTATTTTTCATTTATGTCTTCACGTAAGTGATCTCTTAAAAATGGTTCTTCCCATTATTCATTCACCTCTCTACACTCTTTGAAAACCTCAATCTTGGTGATATATCAATATATTGTATTCAAATTTATCTCACGTTAGTTACCTCTACTCAGCCAGTATACCATACTTTTATCTTTTATTTTTTGTATACCTGAATATCTTAATATTGACAATCGATCGACACTAATTATATTTACTAACAACTATCACAGTTGACATGGAGAAACCTACATAGGAATTCTAAGACATTTAAACCTCTACCTATGATTCATTTTGATCCTATGTGTCTCATTTTTGTAGTGTCTTTGTATAACTTATCCATTTTGACCTACCCTTTTATGGTTGATAATTATATGTACTCTATTGGGTCCCTGCCATTTGGAAATATACTAGAATACATTCTTTACCTCTACTATCTACCTTAGGATTGATTTTTTTTAGTTTTCCCCTTCCCTAGTCACTCATCATTGGTTACCTCACCTTAGGGGTATACTAATAAACAACTTTTCCTTAACACTCTTATTATATGCCTAGATACCTTAAATTGATGTTTTTTTTAGTCATCATTCTTAATGCACCATATAGATACTTTATTATTCATAGTATATTATACTCCTAAGTTCCCAAGACTAACAAACATGCTTCAATACTAGATAATTTAGTCACTGTAGTTTTTCCCAGTGAAGGGACACATCACCATGTAGCCAAAAAATCCTCAACAAATAACAATATACTTTTTTTTTTTTAATTCATAAAAATATGCATAATATATATATTCAAAAAAATATCATGAGGGTCACCTTTGACTCCTTCATAGATCTCATGGCTATATTTTATCTCACACCCATTCAAATCCCCTTATATATGGGTTCAACCTCATGCCCTTGTAGTATCTCACACTTTTCAATCTCTTTATATCCACCATGCAATAATTGGTCCTAATCCTAAGTATAATCCTCAACAACTCTTAAATAAAACCTCAAATAAAAAAAAAATCAACCTCTCCCATGGGCCAAATTCCCCTATTTATAGTTCTTTAGGTTAATTAGTATTCTATTTAGTTATGATATTGATAGTCATCACATCATTCAGATTAGCACCTAAAATAAAATACTATGCTAGGGTAGCATGGATAACTTATTTTACTATAGATATACTTGTTATATCTACTATAATTTGCCATCATTCAGTCTCTACTTGTTAGGTGTTGCCTCATCTAGCCAGCTAGTTAATCATTTATCATATTTTTCCTCAGCAACTATGTCTATTAGTTTGCGCTTGTACCCTTCTTATCCTATATATTTTGCCTCATAATGCGCATGACTTTTTCATCAAGTTCTTAATCATTTTATTTATTATTTATGATATCATATTATTCTCATCTGCTTCTATCACTATCACATCTACTCACAATTTTTCCCCATACGAGCTACCTACTATATCTAGTAATTTATACAACATTTATTACAAATATATATAGACATGTGTTTATTTATTTGGTTCATACTACATTCTTATCCTATCTCCTTCACATTTTCCTTAAATTATCAAGTTTATTCCTCTTCACTCGCACACTCTTTCAAACCTTACATGATTCAATTTTTCCTGGGATACTCCTACATAACATTGTGTCCTTATGAGGTTACACTACTAAATTATAATTATTATGTTTGTATTCATGTGTATAATATTTATAATCATATGGTATAACCTCATTCATTCCATTTTTTAAGACTATAAAAAACTATAATGGTGAAAACCTTTGTGAACTAATACCAATAATTTTGAAGGAGACTAGTAGCATAGATGACTATGTAATTATAAAAATGTTAGAATGTTCTTAGGAAGATGGATAATATATAATTCAAGGTTGTAAAATGGTTGTGTAAGAAACCAAACATCCCATTGGCTGTATATTATTTCCATTTATTGTATGGATCAAAGGAATGAATCTAACATATAAAATACATGACATTTTTAGATATGTATAAAAAATTGAATAACTTGTTTGTGAGGTGCATGCTTGTTTATATCATAGTCATAAAAGGTTAATGGAGTTAATTTTTTTTCTATAAGGTATATAATATAGACATAAACTAAGTAAATATGGTGACACTAAGTGTACATCATTATATCAATTAATGCACATGGTGTAAAATGAGCATCCATCCTTATTGGGAGCAATGTGGAAACAACACAAATAATTGGACATGTTAAAGATTTGATTTGATAAATTATTTTATTGATATAGAGACATTTCTAACATTTTATAACCTCTTTCCTATGTTTCATGAGATTCACCATTGAATTAAATTATGTGAAGAGAGAACCATGTATGTAGTTGATTTATAATATTTAAGAGACATGTTTTGCAAGTTATAGAGAGTTTTTATCTTAATCAAGAGACTCATTCTTTTTGTCCAAATTTCAAGAGTTATAATAGTTAAATGTACATGTTTTAAATTCAAGAAACATTCTTAATTTTTATATATTTGGATAATCATGTGCATATATATGTTGATATGAGATAGCCATGTACTTTTTCAGTTACTATTTACAAGTAACATCAATGAGTTACATGTCACATGATAAATATTTTATGAGATTTTATAATCAACATGGATAAAATTAAGAGAGATTGTGACTTATTTAGTTTCATAAATAAGGGAATGTTTTGGTAGGGATGAATTTACTGATGCAATGGATATATTATACCCCACTTATTGAACAATGCGATAAAAATATTTCCTTTATAGTAAGGGTCATTAAAAATCAACGACTTTTATTTAAAAAAATTATGTTATGTTGTTATCGATGGAATGATTATTCTAGTAATTTTAAAAGGAAACATTTTTAGTGATCAATATATTTTTTCAATAATAATTATTGATCAAACTAAATTATCAGATTATCCCTCTGAGTGTGGAGTAGAAATTCATTTATAAAAAAAAGTAATTTTTACAAATATGTTATAGGAAAATTGGGGTGAGATCTTAATGGGATGAATTATATCAAATAATTATAGGGGGTTTATTTAAATAAAATATATTTATCAATTCATTTTCATTTATAATTTTAAAATTGGAAAATAAGAGTTATAGAAATTTGGACAATGTTTTGAGATGTTACATATGGTGATGCATTTTAAATAACTTACCCTATCGAAAGGATATTTCAAGATGAAATTTGATTATTGAAAAAAGATCAATTAATAACAATGATTGTAACATAATACATGCCCTTGGTTAAGCAAAGGATGATAATATTCTATGAGTTCAATGTCAATAAAGTAGTAGAAATGGTGAAGCAGATGATATAAATGTTCAAACAAAAAAAATGCTAGATTTCATTGAATTTATATTGGTGATATTGTATTAAAATTTGAAAAATGTTTTTATTACTCAATATTAGTTGATGTTAGTTTAGTTATAGTGTTTCTTGGATAATTATTCATTTTGTAATAAACTATCATATTGTATGAAATTATAATTATTTATCTTGAAGCCTAAAATTTATTTTTAATATAGCAATTTATTTCCAAGCATTTGATGTGTTTGTAACCATATAATTTTTTTACAACATTTTTTTGATTTTCAAAACCTAATATAAATTTTAAATCTCATGATTCATTTAAAACCTTGTGATACATTTCCATCCCTGTGATGCATGCAATGCAATTCAAACCTAGTTGTGCATTTCTAATTATGTGATGCATTTAAAATCCAATGATTAATTTTCATGCATTTGATGCATTTTCAATTCTTAAAATTTAATTCTAATCCTTATATTTATTTCAAATCCCTTAATTCATTTCCAAAACTATGATGTATTTATAGTGGCCATGATGCATTTCCAAGAATACAATGACAACTACTTTGTGGATGTGATATTTCTCACTTATGAAAATACTATCCCACCAAGTATGCCATTTATTTTTATCATTTTAATTACCTTAATATATTTTATTATAGTTTTTTATTCATTCCCACAAATTTCTTTTATGATATTTTGTATCTCACTTGATTTTGTAAACTCAAAATCTTAGTGTCAAGCGAATAAAGGAAGATAGTAATTATCCAACTCATAGATTAACATATGATAATTCATAAATGACATTAATTACATTTTTATAATGTAATACCCTTCATGAACTTTAATATAGAATTTATTTCTTAACAAACTATGTATTGAGCACTTTCGGAGATGGAAACTTACCCTAGAGATTATATTATGTTGTATTTGGTCATAATAAAATTGTCCTAGCACAAGTCTATCTGATCTTATTTTTGAACTAACATACTTTTGAGTAATCATATATTCAACACTCTCTGTGTGTTACTTCACGAGGGAAAATTCAAGGCTAATGCTTTCTAATTTTCTTCATTTATTCTATTGAAGGAATGCAATAACAATTAAAATAAATTATTTCACATTTAATCAACAATGATGAAAATGATAAAAAAATTCATGGTTTATAGTATCACTTTCTACATTGTAACTCCCAAATGAATGTAAATGTGGGTGAGTACCTTTGAGAATTAAAGCAATGGAATTCTAATAAAATATTGTATGTATGGGAGTAATGTGAAAATGTTAACAAATCTACAGAGGATAACCCTAATGAAGGCATTTAAGGAATAAATATAACCATATTATCACTAAGAAATGAGACCAAAGAGCTAAATATATGTATTTAACACACAAGGGAAGAAAAACCACATGCTTGATGTGTCTCAAAGATCAAAATGCCTCTCTAAGAGTATATGAATATGTTACAAACACTAGGGCTATTGTTTTAGAAGCATAGAATTATGGGAAGATTAGATAAAATAAAATTTATGGGGAAGAGATCAGAGTGTGGATGAACTTTAATGTCCATTGCATGATTTACCCAACAACAACTCCCACTATATCCATTCTTCCTATCTCCAATTATTATAATAATGATCATAATTAATGTCTTCATATACTATGGTTTATTTCAATACATTTATTAACTCTTACATATATTTAATTCTTTCCTTAACTATGAACTCATTTATATAAATGTTATATTATAATTTCTTTTCATTTAATACTTTATTATGAAGAAGATTTTATTATTTTATACCCTCATTTTTATGATCTCATGGAATACTCTAACTACAAAAAATTGATTTTTTGGAAAATCAACTAAGTACACAGTCTAAACATTGTAGGCTATTCCATATACTTTTCTATTATATTTATTATTTTTTGATACATTATTAAATTAATGCAATTAATATTATATTGTTAATTATTTTTGTGTAGGATGCATATAACACCCAAAAACATCACAAATGACATATCATTGCAAAAAAGGAAACCCAAACAACTTCATGACAACCAAGAAAATTTTGGACACCCAAGCAATGCCAATTAAAGTTCTATAGATCATTCATCATAAAAAATTATATTTATCTACAATTTTTGTAACATCTCTTCTAAATCATCCTTAAAAGAAACAAGATTTGACCATACTTTTCATTTTAGAGATAATTAAGTTTATTTGCTTACAGGTGTTGAATGCATTTAGATTGCTATGTTCTACACATAATTAATTGAACATCATACAACTGTCCTATAGCCATGTTCTACACATTTTAATTATTTTTCCTATTGATTATCTCCCTCACCACTATTAAATATTATCCTTTCTCAATACCTATTACAACCATATTCAATAATATTTTCAAGGAATATACGACTTATCATATAAATTATAATAGTTAGAAGTTTTTTTTTCTATCAATAGATGAATACTATGAATTTGGAGACCATTAGGGTCATCCACACCATTGATAAAATTTTGAATTACAAAAACATCAACAACATTGTCATGGACAAGTTTAACCAAAATGTTATTGGAAACTACCTAAACAGTGCAACAACCCTATGAAAATTATTTACAAAATCATTGAAATAGGAGCAGGTAAAAATAAATACATAAATATTACTTACATGGAAAACAAAATTACTAGTTGAGTAGAATAAAACATTAATTCTTGAAGAAAATTCCTTTCCAAATTTATTTCTCAAGTTGCTTAATTTAAGCATGTGCTTACACATATGGCTTTAGGTTGACCACATGCATTCACACATTTTAAAATATCAACTCACCATACAAGCCTTGTAAAATAGGTCTTCCTTGATTTGGCTTCTCCCTCATGCCACATTAAGGTTAATCTCACTGAAAATCATGTCATAATCAATGATGCATTGTTCTCTAATCTACTATCTTTAAGTTCTTATAAAACTCATTCTCCTTGAACATTTGGCTCCACCAATAATACATAAATATAATAGAAACAATATTCTTCACCAATTTATCAAGTTTTAGATGGGAAGAAACTCTTATTTATTTTTGAAACATTTACTTCATGCAAAAGTGATATAAATGGTGACATTTATCACCTGACCCACATGTGGCATTGTATGCAAACATATTTCCTACTTGCTAATATGGTGTAATGATTCATATTTATAATAGCTGATGACCAATTCTTTAGCCCTATATTAATTCATGAAAAGGTTTTTGTTATAAACTACTTCCTCCTTAGTATGAGATGTGCACATTATTTCACCAAGGATTATAAACACTTCCTTCCTTTTTCATCATATTTCATCTTTACGATCAGGTTTTCTAGCCATGCTCTCCTCACATGCCAAATAAATAGGTATAACCTGCATTGAAACACTTCCTTGGACATTTGATGCCAATATAAATGTAAATAATTTAGAGAATAAAACATTGTTTTTAATGAGAATAATACTTTTTTTATAAAATACATGGGTTCAACTTACCTAATAAAAATAATTTCATCATGAGCATTACCACCATGGAATAATTTGGTTTGTATTCCAACATGTGACAATGTGCACTAGCCACTAGCTTCCACATCCATGATGTCATTGTTAGGTTTAAAATAGTATCCCTTGATATCAACACCCATGAAACAATAACTCCATTATGCATACTATAAATTACAAGAAGTATATAAACATGAACTGCATCATAAAAGATAAACATAAGTCTTGTACAATAAAAAATGTGAAGTTTCAAATTTAGAAATTTATAATTACCTTCTATGCATTTATCCCATACATAGAATCCATTGAGAGTATAGTATTGAGTTCGCACTTCATCGTCCACTCTTATTATTTATGTAATTAGAGGCCTAAGATAAAGGGTTGCTCTTCCATTCCTTATTTTTCAAATTCTTCATACACAAATACAATTTCATAACTTTAGGCGATAATGGATCTAACACTATCCACATCAGTAGGAATAATTTATATTATACTACTATCATCCTTCCCTCAATATTATGTATATCATATTTGGTCATGAAATATTCCCTCTCTATTTGAGTATCGAACAATCTAAGTTTCTCTTGGACCATGTCACAATTATTTTTGTGAATGTGTTCAAGGGTCAAGACCAACAAAAAATTATCTCCACCTAATTTATAATGTATGGAGCTAAAGTAAACTACCTACCCCTAAATTAATTGATATCTTACCCATGGAAAACCATGCACCCTTGGTACATATGACCCGTGTTATTATATGTAAAAAAATATTATTATTGCATACTCATAATTGCATAGATAAAAATAGCATTTAAACCCATGATGTTAATGCTTACATCGAGGTCAGATCCTAATACCAAACTATACAACATTTGAAATGTCACAATGCACATCATCTTTAGTCCTATAATATTTAGGGCCATACACACACTAAAATATATATAAAAAATACATAAATTATAACTAAGAAAATTCCAATTCATATTTTTAAGAAAATTATTACAAGCCACCATAATCACATTATGTAATGAAGAGATCTATTAATACAAATATTTTTACCATCATAAAGCATAGGTTGTAATGAACTATGATCAATATGGAAGGCGATGGGATACCTTGATCTCTTACATTCACCACTTATGAAGTCTTATATACTATCTCTTTGTATCTTTCAAAAAATATTTTTTCATTGCCTAAATTATACTTCAACTCCAACCAGTCTCATTCATTGGAAGAGAACACCTCAGGATGTGGGTTTTTCACTTGAAGAGATAACAATATCTTCCACTTAGACATCATCTATGAATCTATCAAGAAAAAATAAGTTAGAATAATTAATTTATAAACCCATCAACTTTGAATTTTAAAAAAAATAACTTACAACTAAAACATGGCAATGCATTCTAATATATTATATTTTATATAATTTGAACTCATTGGACATCATGTATGAATTAAGAGGAAAAAAGTTCATAATCCTCTAGAATTTTTTTATATCAATGAGAAGTATTTGGAGGAAACAAACTATTTATTATACAATATATTATTAAGGATACTTACATACCATCGAGCTACTTTTTATATTGATGAGGCTATTTTTGGGTAACCGAGATATTTATTGCATATGTGAAGTAATTTTAAGGCCATTGATATATTACCTATTAGATTGCACACATATAAATTTTATATTTCAAACATACATTGGAAGAGACTTTTGATGATATTTATGGTATTTTAAAATCAAATGATAAATCTTTATATTAAAAAATACACATTCAAACATTAACATAATAAAATCTCAATTTTTTTGAGTTGAGCATAACTAAATTTTCATTCATTTATAATATTGATTAAAACATGACATGGTAGTTAATATCTATGAATAAAAATCCCTCAAATAACTAATTGTACAAACATTCCTTTACTCCTTCCTAATCCCCATGAAATACTTAAATATTATACACAACACACATAGAATGGAAAAATGTAAATAAATATAAATAGTTTCCATAAACAAACATGTATATCCTCCTGAGTTCCCATAAACTCTAAAATATATTTACATCTTTGGCATATCAGTTTAGTTTCTTACCTAACTTTGGAAACATTTCATGGTACTACTGTTAGTATTGGTGTATGTTGTTCTTGATTTGTATTCAACTTTGACTTGGCAGGTGGAAAAAGAGACTTAGTAATAGTGTGTCTTAACTATGTAGGTGGTTAAAACATGCTTTTATAACCATAATAAGTACCACCACTAATTGGTTCACCCCATTTTACAATTTCTTAAACATCCCAAACATCATGTATATAATTGATCTTCATATCAACATATTGTATCACAATTGACATTGCATGTTTATGAAGTGTGATCAACTTCTTATCTCTTACATGAATTTTACCACACATTTGGTCACACATTATTTTGGAATAGATTTCAACAAAAATATTATCTACATTATGATTTAAAAAAAAGAGGCACAAGGCCATGAATAAGAGCTACATAATATGAACCATTCAATTTTATACCACAAGTATAGAAAAATAAAATATTATCACTTTTCTCCACATATATTTGAACCACACATTCATCATATCTTAAAAATAAAATATATGCAAGACATATATGTTATCCATAATCCATATGCAAAAAAATCAAATAATTAACAAACATAAGCATCATTAAATAAGGGGTATTGATAAAAAAAAATTATCACTGATAATCAAGTGACATTGATAAACAACAAACAATGATAAACATATGCAAATACATTTTTTTTTAAACATAGTTATCAAACATATGCATTGATATGTTATCTATGATCTTATGCACACTCTAAAGAAAGGTCTTATAATTACGTTGAGCATAATTAGTAGGTACTTTTAGCAAGCAACCCATATTAATTGTAATGGTTGGTTGTCCTCAGCAAGTTGGGGTATCTATAAGAAGAAAAATTAATAAATACATCAAAAATACCTAATTTAAACTAGTAATAAAAATATACACAAAAATTCTCAAATCATACAATTTAAAAAATAAATGCCTATGAACCATTTTTAGGATTTTACAAAAATATTATAGAAAAATGCAAATCTTTTTTATTGTAAGACCTACAATATCTATTAAAAAAAAATTGACCTAATAAAGAATCACTAGTTTTAATATGGAAATTCCTAAGATTTAAAAGTATACAACTATATGAGAGATAATATAAGATATTAAAATCTAATAATAATGCATTTATTTTTGATTTAGAGGTCACATAGGGTTTGAGATTGAATAATACACATAATGTGTTTTGATTTAGGATAACCAACCTATATAGTAAGTGCCATTCTTTGGGATGCTCCTGAAGATGCGATATAATCTTATTGAATAGGATAATGGCATAAATCTCTTACATACATCTAAATTTAACATGGTAATGGTGCATGAGCTCTTGTAGACATTAAAATTAAATAGGGGATTGGTGCTCGAGTAACTTGTCTAACTCTTAATTTTTCCAGTCAATGAGCATAATGCATTTAATCGAGGTTAAATTTTAATTTTCCTAGCCAATAGAATTACATTCTAATATTGATGAATTATAATGTAATGATATCAAGGAGAGTTGACAAATTTCATGGGACTTGTAACACATCTGCTATAAACTTGAATGTACTGGCTAGTTAACCAAGTTTTACTCTCTCCAATGTTATTGTATATAAATCAGAAATCATTTCCTTTTACATTTCTAACATTATATTTACATGTATGTACATTATATATATATATATATATATATATATATATATATATATATATATATATATATATATATATATATATATGTATTCTTGATTTACATTTATTAATGGATCAAAAAAATTAATTAATACCCAAATTCTAAAAAAATAATTTAACATAATTTCAAAATAAATATTTTTATTATTTATAAATATATATTATATAATATATTTGATTATTATTATTTATTTATATATAAGAATTAATTTATATATAATTTATTATTGTTAATATGGATTTTATGTATTATGTATTATATATTTTATTTGTAACTATTTTATAGTATTTTAAAGATTACAAGTTTATTTAATTTTCCATATAATAACATTCTCTAAAATATATTAAAAATTAAAAAATAAAGACATTTTTTAATATTGGATATATTTTTAAAAATGTCTTTATTTTTTAATTTTTAATATATTTTAGAGAATGTTATTAAATGGAAAATTAAATAAACTTGTAATCTTTAAAATACTATAAAATAGTTACAAATAAAATATATAATACATAATACATAAAATCCATATTAACAATAATAAATTATATATAAATTAATTCTTATATATAAATAAATAATAATAATCAAATATATTATATAATATATATTTATAAATAATAAAAATATTTATTTTGAAATTATGTTAAATTATTTTTTTAGAATTTGGGTATTAATTAATTTTTTTGATCCATTAATAAATGTAAATCAAGAATACATATAACTTAATTGTTGACACAAATTAAAAACAAATGTAGTGCAATAGAAATGTCTGGTTAAGTCACACACACAAAATCTTTACACTAACATATTCAATGTAAATTTTTAAATTTTTTATTAGTAACTTATGCATAGGTACTATTGTAATAACTTTTTAAATTATTTGTGCATTGAAAAATGTGCATACTTTTGGCTTGATTAAATGGAGGAAATGTGAAAAAATTGCATTGCTAATAAATTATTTGAAAAATACTAAATTGTATTGTTTCAAGATGATTAATTTAAAAGAGAAGTGGAAGCTTAAAAAATATTCATGGGTGGCTATAAGAATAAACCAACTCTCCTCAGTAACAAGCTTTTATTTAAAAAATCAAACTAATATTAAATCAAATACTACCTAGAACATTAAAATAAAATATAGTGGATCATTAACCCAATAAAATCTCATTTATTCAAAGGGGTATAAAATATTAAATAATTAGATCAATAACTTTTAAGTCATCAAATAAACTCTATTACAATTAAAACTAGTGTATTCTACATCCTACAACTGACCAAAATTGATGTCACTCCATACAAAATCCTATCCCTATGAGATGTGTGATAAAAGGTTGATGACCATGATCAATACCTAATCATCCCCTATGGTCATTATAGCATACTATAGCAGAACATGATCAAGGTGTATCCAACTACATCATCCTAAATAAAGTACCACACATGACCCTATCCAACTAAAAACATGTTCTCTACATGGCACATCTTTATGATGTCCATAATATTCTAACATTTTTTTCTCAACATTATTGGTGGTATCAATCCCTATCAACTCATATTATTACCGATGAATGATCAAATTACAATCAATGCCTAAATCTTCTCCCCTTATTGGATGAGAGGTGAGAAGTAATACATCAATACAAACAAAAACATTTAACTTTGTCGACTCCATGTCATGAGTATCACTTAGTTAAAGTTAAAAATGGATTAAAAAGTAATGAATATACATGGAAAATAATTATATATCTATACAAAAAGTAATTATATATGGATTAAAAAGTAATTATAATAAATACAAAACAATATACATTATAATATACATGGTTCTTTGGAACATAAGTTACCCATACTTTATTATATATGGTAATCTTAAGTGTTTTCATAATAGTAGTACATTTGCGGGGAGGGAGAGCATCATCCAAGCACTTTTTCACACCATCTATGGACCAACAATCCCCCACATTAATCATATTAGGGAATGCCCTTCCCTTCACATATGATTAGATAGTTATGGTGTGGAAATCTAGAGAGATAAGCTAGTACCTATGTGATGTATGAATTCTGAAATTAAACATGCAATGTATCATATAAAAACATGTTCTACTCAAGATATCACACAAACATGTAAATCATACTCATGAAATGATAATGTCTCACTAACATTATTTAGATAAGGTTTTTAAATAGATTTATAACCTCTAAAACTAGTCAATTTCATACACACCACTTGATTAGATTATCTTCATCTAAAATTATGATGCTAGAAAGTTAGTGAAGTCCATCTCACTACCTACTCAGTACCAATAATGTTTGATTTATTTAACATATATATAACCAACAATTTTAAATAGATTACTCTAGGTACTAACAATCATATAATATACTAAACGTATAAATAATCAAATACATTCATTAAATTTATCAAACATATGAATGAATCTCACAATATTATCTATCACATAAATAATAAAAGTGATAACTATAATTTATACCACCTAAGTAAAATATACATCTAACTATAGTTTTTAATTACTATAATTGGTTTCCAAATGTAATGCACCCTATGATAACCCATCCTCTCATCATCTAGTCTTATTAACTATAACTATTAAATACCACAACCAATCATATTAAAGTAGTCATGAGTCAACGAAAACATAAGCTTCTATTTGAACAACTAGTTATATCAAGAAAATCTTAGTTTTCACAAACATATATTATTCCATTATAGCATATATTATACTCAAGGTGGGTTGTATGCATGCATAAATAAGGTCCTACTAATTTTCTTAAAACATGATACTCATAGAAGTTTCTAACACATACATTTATTTTATCAAGCATATGAATGTACCTAGACATAAGAATTATAGTTTGTACCACCCAATTATAACATACATTTAAAATATAGTTTTCAACTAAAATATTTTATATGACATGCCATAATATCATATTTAATTATTTGTGAGCATAGGTACATAATTATAAATAATCAGACATATAAATTCAAGAAGAAAATGTCTCATAATCATCAATAATAATAAAAAAATATGTGTTATACCACTTGAGTATACCTTATGCTTAAACTACATACTAAAAATCATAAGAAAAATAACTTATAGGCACACATCATGATGTATTATATTATTATATACATGTCTAAACACTTGTATGTGTTAATGTACTCACAATATGTACTACACATAAGTTTTCAATATTGTCTGTATATATATTAACAGTCACTTATAACTCCAATCAAGCTCTTTATAAGGATTTCCATAATGATTACATCCATGAATAACCAAAACACAACCTGATTACTATAGTAAATAGAATTTTCAATATCAATATTTTGCTCTCATCATTTATTGTTGGTTCTCAAAAAAAAATAAAACAACCTATAATTTGATTCTACCATATAAGGTATACATAAGGTTCCCTTATGTGTTTATAATCTATAGTAGTCTATGTATCTCATTTATATATGTTGCTACATGTTCAACTCCATCAAATTGTCCATATATAACTACTATGCTTCAGACACCCTACTTAGTCTCTTCAATGAGTTCAAAACAAATACCTCATCCTAGACAACCAAAATATGCAATTAGTCTCTACACAGTTTATATAGAGATCAATTGCTTGATCTGCTTGAAATCCACAAAAGTATAACAATATATTTGGATAACAGATATAACGCATAATCCCTTATATGATATTTCTATTATCATAACAACGTAATGTATATTCTTCTTTCCTCATATATGGAAATGTAATATTATAAATGTAATGTTTATTATTGCTTAGTGTTTATAGAGATATCAATGATATTAAGGTTACACAAATTTTTTATCAATGTAATTTGCTAACTATCTAATAATCAAATTCATAATGAAGTAGTAACTTGTTCATAATTTAACTAAGTTTCCCATTCATTTAACTCTCTCTCTCTCTCTCTCTCTCTCTGTATATATATATATATATATATATATATATATATATATATATATATATATATATATATATATATATATATATATATATATATATATATATATATATATATATATATATATATATATATATATATATACAGAGAGAGAGAGAGAGAGAGAGAGAGAGTTATATGAATGGGAAACTTAGTTAAATTATGAACAAGTTCCTACTTCATTACTCTAATCTCTATCCTCATAGGTATAATTATAATATATAATACATCAGTTGTTTAATCACAATAATAAATATATCTATAGATCTAATTAACCCAAAAACTATCAAGAATGCAAAAATTACAAATATGTCAAGACCTTAAATCAATACATAGAATTGATTTGTATTGATTTATGGAAATAATTACAAACCCAAATCATGATTAAATAAGCCTCAACTAATAATTTAGAATTCACATGCAAAAATTTGAAAAAAATCTAAAATCTTTTTTAAAATGTTTATTTTTAGTAGCGGCTATTTATAGTAAGTTACACATGCAAGCACACGCAACTCTAAATTTTTTATTAAATAACCTAAATACTAAAATTATCCTATGGGATGAAAATTAACTAAATTTGACTTTCAGTTTCAAAAATATACAATTTCTAAAAATAGAAAATTCCCCAAAAAAGTCATTAAATGTTAATTTTATACCCTCAAATGATCACGTTTGGCCTCCAAAAATATTAAAATCAAAGATCAATAGATAGAGTGGTTTAGGAAATAATAAAACTTTTTGATATGATCATTTTGGCATGTGGAAGATCTCAAATAGAGTTATGGGTAAAAAATTATGACCTCTGGAAGGTTGGCCTATTTCTTTTTGCATCATTTTCCTCTAGTTGAAAATGACTCAGCTCTTTTGAGTTGCCCTGATTGTACTATTGTCATTTTTCCTTGTCAATATTCTTCAAGTCCCATTCTATAATCTAAGTGTTGTCTATAATTCTATTTCCTTGTGCTCAATGTCTTCATATCCAAAACCTACACTATTTTTTCTTTCTTCTTCTTTGGAACTTGTTGCTCCCAATTTACTTCTTCATCTTCATCATCTTCACAATCTTCTCCATAAAATTCATATAAATTTAAAAAATTAAATACTAGAGATATATCAATTCTTTTTTATAAACTTACCTCATAGATATTATCATTGATTTTGTTCACAATTCTATATGGTCCAATTTTCTTATACTTGAACTTATTACATGTGCCTTTTGGAAATCTCTCTTTCCTTAAGTAAAAAATTACCAACTATCCTTCTTCAAATACATTGGATCTTATTTTGACATATATTTCTAATTTATATTTCTCATTGATTTCTTGCAACTTTCTTCTTACTCCTTGCAACTAATACATATGCTCTAAAAACACTTCTGCATCATCACTAATTCAATTTACAATTGGCAATTGTAACAAGTCTAAAATAAATAGAGGATTTCTTTCATAAACAATTTGAAAAGGTAACTTTCCTATTTATTTATTCACTAAAATATTACATACAAACTCATCTTCTGATAAATATAAGTCCCATTGCTTTGGCTTCTTTCCCACTATGCATCTCAATAAATTTTCCAATCTCTTAGTCACAACTTTTGTCTGTCCATTTGTTTGTAGGTTATATGCACTAATGAATTGTATCTTAGTACCTATCTTTTTCCATAAAGTCCTCCAGAAATAACTTAGAAATTTCATGTCCCTATTTGAAGTAATAGTTTTGAAACACCATGTAATCTCACAATATCCATAAAAAATAATTTTGCAACTCTAGTGGCATCATTGGTTTTCTTTCA
>JARHVA010008223.1:127500-152500 GCA_037957365.1 Torreya grandis
AGGGTTTTAGTAATTTCTCCATAATATTACATCTCTATTTATATCACCCTCTTTTATGATGCTCTCCATCTATCAGGCATTAAAGGATGTATCTCTCTTGCATCTAACTCATGACAAGTAGGTAGTTAGTCCATAACATCATGACATAAATATCATAAAATAATACTAAAATAACAAATTAACATGATCAAAATTTATATAATATACATTGTATGACTCATTATAATGAATTCATGAAATCTATGTAACATACCACTACCCCATAACAACATATGACATACGACGTAGCTAGTGATAATTAAATCTAGTTATCAACTATAAAAAAATATAGATAATCAAGTAAGTTGGCTTAGAAAAGGAATTGAGATGTAACATTCTTCCCCCATAAATCTGTTCATCATCCTAGATAACCTAATATTCAAACATAAGTTCTAAATTAAAACTTGTTTCTAGTAGATAAATAACATAGTATAAAGTATCAAATCAATAAAATAAATCTGGAAATACCCTTTAGAACTCATCATAGTTATCCCAAGTAGCACTATTCTTAGAGTGTTGGTCCCATAAGACCCTACACTATGACATCTTCATATTATAAAAATAAATTTTGTGTCACTTATTTTAATTGGTTTTATCATAACCACCCTAGGGTACAGAATGTAAGGCAAGCCTATATACTATAGGATTGACCACTTTTGATACCATGACATACCCCACATATCTTGATTAAATTTTTATTGACTTCCCAAAATCACATGAGATCGTCATAGAATCCAAAATAATGACCAAGTAGAGTTCCACAAATCCTTTCATTCCTTTGATACATCCCTCTATCCTAGAGAGTGTTTTACTTAGGGACCCTAGCAAGAATGATGTGTATAAATTACTAACACCATGACTACACGTACATCATGATAATTATAACATGTCAATATCATCACTACTCCATGTAGCTCTTGATAAGTATGAAGATGAATAGGAAATAAAAATACTAGATTTCCAATGTATATAAAATTAATTAATAACCATCCTATAGTATACATGCATATGGCCATATGACTGAATTTGACAAGTCTATTATGCTAAATCCTAGACTCAAAAAGTTCCCATTTTTAGATCTAAACTCATTAACTACCAAATTAATGTGATTATAAATAATATCTACTCCCATATCTTAGTACTCGTATTCCTAATTCACCACTTATCTCATAGGTCTCCATGACCTATTGATCCCAAAAATGTGTACAAGGTATAATGAATCACAAATCCATACTAACATATCATATAAGTAATGATATGTGCTAAATAATTCTAGATGTACCAACATACATTACAAGAAAAATCATACAATCATTCCATAACTGTAATAAGTTTCCACTAGATAAACATAACTAGTATCATATTTCACAACTTAACCTATTATATTATGTTCATAGTTAAGAAGAAATAATGTTAAAACTATCATAGAATACGAATTCCAAGCATCACACCATCCTTAAACCATTATAAATAACAGAAGTGAGACTGTGTCTCCCCAATTACTTAGCTAGTTCTATAACAAGTTAAATGTTTAACTCAACCCTTTAGGCTAACAAGATGTTCTTTACATCCGATCTCATAATCACTCTCAGCAAAAGGTACATATATGACTCATCAAAATAACATGTTGCTAGCAAGATAAGAATAATATGAATCTAATCAAGGGTAATTCATACCATAGTGATTATAATCAACTTATAATTCCTAATCTAGCACCAATAAAAATTCATGGATTGCTATTCCATATGGTCAATGTTCACAATTTTAGATAAAGTAGCAGTACAAAATATGACTCTAAAAATACACAAGTGGAATGTAGTGAACTAATGTCTTGAGAACAAAATTCTTGGATACCCTCACATGGTATGGAAAAAGTACTACAACCCAAGTTATTGAAATCACTACACATTTACCAAATTTTTGAGTATCATAATCTGATTCCACAACTAGAAAAATAATATCAACAACATAGATGAATCATTCCATTCAATTTATAGAACTTCCCTATCAACAAGAAGTAAAACACACTATCCCATGAACTCCATGAAAAATCTTCAATACAACAATTTAAAATAAGTTACCGTTTAAGTGAACACTAAATTAATATCATGAAATTATGAATCCACTTAGTTGCTTATAATAATGTCAAAGGAGGGCGAGAGAGTAAAAACTCACATCTATGCTAGCTATGAGAGATGATGCTTCTTCCCAATTACACATAAATATATGGGGTGCCAATACATAATCAAACTCCTAATATAAAGGAATTCCCAACAATGATAACAACACTATACTACAAGGAGAATTCCCACCACACTCAATGGTACCAAACTAAAAATGGTCTTATAGGATTTCCCACTCCTAGGATTAGTATATATAAAAAACAAAATTATTGTACATATATTTAAGTGAGAGGCATCTATTTTTTTAATTACACACTCACAACATAAAATAAAAATGGTGAAAGTGACTTGAATAACAAGTAAAAATTTAATCCTTCTCAAGATGTTTGAACTAAATGAAAAAAAATATGGTAGGAATATCTTTTTCATGACTCAAGAACTATGCTATGCATTACCTACCCAAAAATCTTATAAAACCATCATCATCAAGACACTCAATAAACCAACCCTTTACCAACATTAAGAGGTTATAATTACTCCTAAGGGTACTCACTTAATGTACCACACACATTTCACCCACATAGGTAAACATAATTCTAAGAATATTGGATGTATATTACATACATTGGTCACTAGGCCACACTAGAGGATATATTTAATTTTATAACCCCAATAATATTGCAACATGATTCTACATTGAGGTACTAAAAGTCCAAAATATATTTCACTTAACTAGTATGTCATTACCTATGGTCTCGTATCCTGAGGGTTTTCCTACTTAGTGGAATGATATATAACTATTCGATAAAAATGTTAACAAACTATTAAACCTTAAACATAAAACAACTCGACCACTTAACAATAAAATATTATTTGACACTTTGAATATATATATTTTTATTTTAAACATGACTTGCACGAATTAATTTAAGGCAATATACATGACACCATAATGAAATTTGTCTTAACCAAAATAAAAATAAATAAATTAAAAATAATTAAAATACTATTGACCTAATACTACTTATTATGTAATCATCCAAGACAAATCTATTGAACAAACCTAACATTATGAGCTTGTATGTTATTTATCTGGTGGTCAATGGTAGAATGGAACACTACAAAGAAGCTTTGACTAAAAATTGGTGCAACATGAATGGTAGTAGAGGGATAATCTCACCACACAACTATAATCTCAACAGGAACAGTGGTAGAGGTATTGAAATTAGTAATATGATATCCATGTTGTGACTAACCATGCAACTTTGATCTAAACTTTAATCAAAGTAAAATAATATCAATTTTCACATATTGTAGATCAAATGCAATGTGTTAGCATATGTGTTATAACTCTAATAATATGTTCACATATGTGATGAATGCATGTAGATATCAGGGGTGATGTTTCGTAACAAATTTGTCAGAGCAGGCTTAGGTCTAAAATGGACAACACAAAATTTTATCAAAAATATCTGATTGTGCATGCATATGAATCAGAGCCTCTTGCTTTCACAAATAATCATAGTCATATAGGTACAATTTCACTAAACAAGAAGTATGATACTAAATGGATCTATACACAATAAATTTTTCATGAGATAATGCATAGATTGGTAGGTAACAAGGGCTTTATCTCCACGATATAATAATCTTGATGGAAGTGTTTGTAATGGAGATCATCCAAATTTTGTAGTCTCATCAAAAATTAAATGTGACAGAGATCAGAGGTAGCCATGAATTTGGAGATGCCCCTTCAAAACTTAACGTACCATATTGTACTCCATTGTGGATTTCTACACTGATACCAAACTATTAATAGATTGGAGAGAGCCAAATACACATTGCACACATAAGAACTTCATTGATTTATTCACAAACATGGAGCAAAATAAATACATTAATGTTGTAACTAAAAATAGGTGAGAGGTTCATAAAATCTTTGGTAAATAGGTGAGAACTTAATTGAATCTAGGGAGTTATAAAATAACAACTAAAAATAATTTAATAATTTTAACTGCATACTTGTTGTGCTAACACACCTAACCTCATCAAATTAGATATTACATATTTATTGTAGCAAATACTGAAACCAAATCAAAACACTTGTTATAAAAATTTCTAATATATATTCAACTCAAAATAAGATACAAAAGTAAACTGAAAATAAAAATAATCTTAAACTAAAAACATATTAATATTTGAATTAGAATGTTAATATAAATGCATTTATCTATATTATAATGGGTAGTTTTTTCCCTTAAAAATACACACTAAAATACCTCTATTATTATTATTATTATTATTATTATTATTATTATTATTATTATTATTATTATTATTATTATTATTATTATTATTATTATTATTATTATTATTATTATTATTATTTAAGAGACATTTGAATGAGACATGTCAATAACCCTATTATTAAGAGAAGTCTCCATTATTTATCATGAATAGACAAGGTAGTACAACTAACCTTTTACTCAACTTCAATGATAAGTGTTCCCATAATTTGGCTTCTCACAATTACTACAACATAATGACATTTTCTAATGACAAAAGTTCTCGTAGATTGACTTGTTAAAATAGTAATGGACATTTGCCAACGATAAAAGTTTCTAATTTTTCCCATAATTTGGCTTGTCACATATAATAGTAATGGACAAAAGATATCACTTTACCATCAAAACATCCAATCAAACTGATTAACAAAACCTAATAAAAATGCACAATTATATCACTGCCTATATCATGTGAACATCAAAACTTAGTAAATGAATAATGCTTTAGTTTAGGCTAAACCTCTTGAGTTTTTTTAGTCCCATATATTTTCAAATTGGATGTATTCTAGAGACCTATAATGCCATAGGAATTAAGATTTTGGCAAAGATTTTTTAGCCTCATGGAGATGCCAAGTTCTAGTATTTTGGGGACTCAGAACACCAGAGGTAATAAGACTTTGGGAAAATCCTACCAAAGTTTGACAATCCTATGGAGCTACCAACTAGAAATATTTTGAGGACTCAGAGTCCCAAAGGCATTAAGCCTATGGGCTAAGCTTCTCAAGCATCCACAATCCCATAGACCATCCAAGTAGAATTATTCCAAGGACTAAGAACATAGGAGGCATTAAGCCTTTAGGATAAGCCTCCCAATCTTCTAAAGTCTTTTGGAGCTACCAAGTCGTAACATTCTAGTGACTTATAACACCAGAGGCATTAATACTTTAGCTAAGCTTATATATCCCCATAAAACTACCAAGTGTAGTATTATATGGACTTATAACCATTGAGAAATTAAGCCTTTGGGCTGAGCCTACTGAGATTTTGAAGTCTCAAGGAGCTACCAACTAGTAGCATTCTAAGGACTTAGACCACTAGAGACATTTAGCCATTAGGATAAGCCTTTCAAACTTCCACCTTTGTGTGGAACTACTAAGTGGTATTATTTCGAGGACTTAGAACACTAGAGGCAAAAATATTTTAGTCTAAGCCTCCTAAGCTTCTATAATCTCATGGAGTTGCCAAGTGGAAGCATTTTGGGGATCCCTAACACTAAAGGTATTAATCATTTTCCTAAGCTTCCACATCTTCATGTAACTACCAAGTGGCATTATTCAAAAGACTCAAAACCTTAAAGGCATTAAGCATTTTGGCTAACCCTCCTCAATTTCTACAATCATATGGAGCTACCAAGTGGTATTTCGAGGACTCAGAGTCCTAAAGACATTGAGCCTTGTTGGCTTACATATAGAACTTTCAAAGACTAAGCAATGTTCCTAATTGAAAGAAGGACCCAATGATAAAAGAGGAAGATCAATTTGATCGCAAACCTTCTAAAATGCTTTATGTCTATTTAAAGTGTAATTTTTCATCTTCTAAGGATAGGTATAAAAGATGTAGAGCCTATAAGAGGTCAAAATTACTTGAAATGAGTATGGGAAAATAAAGGATCCATCTGGTTCTCCATTTTGAGTCCATCTTAACATTTGAGTCTAGGGGCAAAATGTCGAAGTAAGTAGTTTATAGCTCATGGGTTTTCTCATTTTAGTCCCAATTTTGTATGTACTAATTTCTAGATCACTGCTAAAATGTGAATGAAGTTACACACATCCAAATTTTCCTCCTTAGTAATTTTTACTAGGTTTTCCATACTTAGCTAAATAAGCTACAACATCACTGGGACATTACGTGAACCAAATATGGGCTAACCAACATGAATATTTTAGATATTCACTCAGAAGGATTTTGAGACCAATATATCAATTGGGTTTATTCATTTTGACCTCAAAAACATCTCCAGCAAATTTGGCCACTCCATGATTTTCTTGCTTCAAGATATAAATTGTCAAAGTTGATCAAATACTGAATGACAATCACACGAGAGTTAAAATAAAGTCACTATAGACATTATAGACAGATCATTGGAGCAAGATAGAGTCAATAATTTAGTGTATCCATGGATATAATGAACATAAATATAGTTGGGCATGATGTAGATATTATGAGTTGACAATCAACTACTAATAAGTGAGAGAAATCTTAATATATTTTCCATAAAAATTGAAGAAGTTTAAATGGACCTAGACAAAGTAACTGTCAAAGATTTGAGCTCAGAGTTGAACCATAGTTAGACAAGGGCCATAATTCAGAGACCAAGCATTGCAATTAATGCTTCATATAATATATCTTTTTGGTCTAATACAAAATTCAAACATAAACCAATGACCATAAATCAAAGTCAAGTTGTTTGTAGACTTTCATAGATATTGTGACTATGTGAAAACCAATGGTCTAGGATTGTTCTTCACATATAGTAGACCTATGTCTTGACTATCATCATTGATCATTTTTTATAATGAAAGTAGAGTTAGCCACCTAATGTATATGTGGCACTTTTTAGACAGTTCTAAGACATGATCCTCTTCAACAGATCAAGTGAAAGTATCATGGAGTCTTGAGATAATGAGCTAGTGGCCAGAAAATGATTCATGAAGCAATTATTTTGCAAAATATTTATAAATTATTCATTATTGATAAGGTCAAGAGATACCATCCTCAAACTGGTGTTAATCCATCAAAATTAATTAGTCCTTTTCCAATACAAAGTTCCCTCTCTTTCAATATTTATATAAATATAACCCTTTAACCCTTCAAAACAACTCGATAATCCCTCTCTTGGGCATGACTAGACTTTGCCTACATTTGATCTTTGTAACCTCTTAAGATAAATAAATGACTCTTTTTAAGATTTCATGATTTTGTTATAGTGTGTTAATGTCAGATTGATTTGCATATGTGGTGGAAATATCTCCCTTATCAAATCTTGAATATCACTTAATTAAGAGATTATATTGTTTTGAAGATCATGTTTAGTCCCAAATGTCATTTAATTAAAGATATCAAGTTGATACATTGACTAATTACTACCTTGAATCCGAGCTCTCCATCACTTCCCTTAAATTTTGATCATTTGATGAACTTTTTCATGAAATACTAATTCATGAATAGCCATTTGAAGTTGCTAATCAGATCTCATTAGTATTTTTTTAGAATTTTAGATAAAGTGTATGAACAATCACATTACTAGTGCATCAACTCTTTTACATGTTTTTATGGTTTGTTTCCTAGTTCTCTCTCCCTTGCCCTAGTTAGACTTTATTTTAGGTGATAGATATAGAAGGAAGTTAGCCTTCTCTAGAGGTCTGAACCTATGATAGGTGACCCATAGCCTAGAGTTAGTCCTATGTTAAACTAGATATGATTAGGAAGATTTGATCAATCCTATCCTTAGTTAGCGTACAAACCAAGAACCCTAACAATTTTGGCATGTTTAGTGAGACTCACTAGAGCTTGTCTTGATGAAATTTTAGTTTCAATAGTGTTATTCATTAATAATTTGGTGATTCTAATCTCAACCAATTATTTTCTAAAAAACTAGGTAGATTCTAAGTAAGTTCATTTTCATTGCACTATACCTTTGTTATTTTTATGGCTATGTATGAAAGAAACCCCTATGTTATACCTCCTTATCATCCCTATGATGGATTGAACTAGCCTTGTCATGACCCATATGATCCTTGTTATAAGCCTAATCAACCTTACCAGGAATTTTATCAAATCCATGATGAGCCTTATCAAGTTTCCCATGATCTTTATTACCAAGAGCATTACTCTTACCTTCCTTATGAACCATATCAATCTCAAAACTATTTTTCACCTTTCTCATATGGATATGATGTTCCATATGAGAAACCTTTTCTCCAAGAGAGAATGGATGAAATGGAGCTTAAATTTCAATCATATGCAAGAAAAGTATGTTTAGATTCTTAGTATGAGGAAGTAAATGAGCAATATTTTTACAATGTGTCTAATGACCTAGATGAGAGGCTTAAGTTTTTTAGCTTTGTATTAAAAAAATCATAAGCTTGTGAGAGGAAAAAAATTAGTTGGATCAATTGTCTAAAGAACCCTCTTGTATTCCTTACCAGCCTTCTTATGTTCCTTATTATCATAAAGTTCTTGACCATGTTCAGTGTGAGCCAATGGAGATTCCTAGTTATGGTCAAAAGCCTATTCAAAAGGCTAAACCCAATTATAGTTAAATTTTTTCACCACTTACCCCTTAATCTTAAATTATCTATGAGGACAAAAAAATTTAGACCTTGATGAAGTAATGGAAAAGTGGAATGAGTAGAATATATAAGTTCTCAAAAAATTCTCTTTCCCTCTTTTTCAATATCCCCTATATGATTATAATTCCCCAAAGATCCCACAATATGATCTTGATCATCTCTCATGCTTCATATTTACTCTCAATAAAATTAATTTCATCACCCTCCCACCATCTCTCTTCTTCAAGAGGAGCCTATTCTATGGAAAATAATAGAAGAGGTTGCAGCTACAAGCCAAACTCTTGAAAAATGTGAAGAAGATACTTCAAGTGTGTATGATGAAGAGTTTTTCATTGATACTCAACTTTAAATCCAAGTTGAAACTGAGATTATAGCTGATATTAAAGAATTTATCTTAGGTATGTAGAAGAAGAATGGTCTTGCTTTGGAAAAAAAATCCATGATAAATTGGTACAGGTTGATGTCACAAATGATTTTGAGATCTCCCTAAAAGAGGAAGATAAGATACCTTTCAAAATGATCCTATTCAGGTTGATCAAAGTTAAGAACAAAAAGATGATTAGAAATTATATTTTGAATCTTTGTAAGAGATTGAAGATCTTTGTAAGGATATGTTTCCCATTGGAGAACATGATATTAAGAAGTTTTATCAAGAATCACCTATTCAAGGTCATGATATAGCTTGGTTTGACTATTCAGAACTCCTTGAAGAGCTGGATGAACTTACAACATATGATAAGAATGACAAGGCCACTCATGGATCATGCATAAATGAAATATCACTTGACAAAGTTGTAGTTGACAAACAACATAAATAAAATCTAGAAGTGCAAGATGAATTTGTTTTTGTTGGTGGTTGGTTTACTATCAATGGCTCATTTCAATTAATTTTAAGAGAAATAATTGGCAAAGAGAATGCCTCTTTAAAGTTCATGTGTAATAAGCCCCATACTTTTCAACATGTACCATCTTTTATAATGAGCAAACTCATGAATTTCCCATTTGAACCTGGTGGATCATGATTTGTCATGGTTAATTAGATTAGTTTATTTTTAATTTATCCTAGATTAGTGATTTATTTTCACATTTACTTTGTTAGGATAGTTTCCCTACTTCCTTTTATTTTCTTCCTTATTTTAGTGGAGTCCATTATCTTTGTCAATCAAGTGGTTTTATGCAATCTTGAAGTAGTTGTGTTATCTGATATCTTTTATAAGTTGAAGGTCATGTATATGGTCTGAATTTGATCATAGCAAGCATGCTACCTAGCCATGTTGGCAAAGACTTTGGCCATTTAAAGGCATACATATAGTTCTTTCAAGGACTGATCAATGTTCTTAATTGGGAGAAGGACCCAATGATAAAAGAAAAAGATCATTTTTCTTGCAAACCTTTTGAAACACTCTAAGTCCACTTAAAGTGTAATTTATCATCTTCTAACGATAGGCCCAAAAGTTCCAGAGCCTACAAGAGGTCAAGACTATTTGAAATGAGTATGGGAAAGCAAAGGATCCATCTAGTTCTCCATTTTGAGTCCATCTTAACATTTGAGTCTAGTGGTTTAAATTCTAAGAAGGTATTTTGCTAATGTTATATCTCACATGTGTAATAGCTTTATGAGAAAATGATCACATGGGTTTTCTCATTTTAGTCCCAAGTTTATACATTCCAAGTTCTAGATCATCCGCTAAAATGTGAAGGAAGTTACACATGTCCAAAGTTGCCTCCTCAATGATTTTCATTAAGTTTTCCATACTTAGCCAAAAAATCTAGAACGTCACCAGGACATCATGCAAACTAGATATGGACTAGCCAATTTGAACATTCAATATTTTCACTTAAAAGGATTTTGAGACCAATAGGTCAATTAGTTTGTTCCTTTTGACCTCAAGAACATCTCCAACAAATTTGGCCCCTCCATGATTTCCTCACTTAAAGATATAAATTATCAAAATTGAACAAATAATGAATGACAATCACATGAGAGTCAAAATAAAGAAACTGTGGGAAATCCATATGAAATTATTTTTAGAATTTCAAATACATCTATGTAGATGATAAAAGGCGTTAACATGAATGTCAATTTTAATCAAGGTAAGTAGTCGTTTGGGTTCAAAAGGTCCTGATAAGGCGTGAAGTTGGTCAAGATGTAACAGTCCATGGGATCCCTCATATTGACACATAATATCTAATGATCTACACTAGAGTTAACCATGTCAAAAGGTCCCAAGGTTAAAGCCTTTAAATATCTAAAATTTGTACATAATCTAATAGTGTGGGATAATCAAGCAAAGAACCAATGGTATACATTCACTAACAAAAGGATGAGTCAAAGCTAAATCAAGGGCTCATATTCAATCATACCAATGATCTAATAGATTACAAGAACTGATAAGAAAGTGGGACTAGGCATGAAGTCGTATATCCTGATCAAATAGTGCATGTGAGTCAAATTGGTCAGTGAATCCAAAGAGACAATGAGTCAAATACAAGTGGCACAAGCATGTTTACTTATCAAAAATTAATGCCTTGTAGGCATTCATGAAAAAATAGATCAAAAGAGAGAGATAGTGTCAATAAGTTATGGAGCTAATGAGCATAAAGATAGTTGAGCATGATGTAGACATTTTGAGTTGGCAATCGATAGCCAATAAACAAGAGTGATCTCGAGACATTTTTGACAAAATTTGAAGAAGTTTAAATGGACCTAGGCAAAGTAAATTTTAAAGAGCCAAGATCAAATTTGAATGAGGGTCACAGTTCAGAGACCAAACATTGCCATTAATGCTCTATATAATAGATCTTTTGGGTCTAATACAAAAATAAAAGATAAACCAATGATCATAAGGAAAATTTAGGTAGTTTGCAAACTTTCATAGATATTATGACTATGAAAACTAGTGGTCTAAGATTGGTTTTCACATATGGTAGACCTATGTCTTAACTATCATTAGTGATCATTTTTGATAATGCAAGTATAGTTGGCCATCTAATGCAGATGTGGAACCTTTCAACCTGTTCCAAGACATGATCTTCACCAACAAATCAAGTGGAAGTAGCATGGAGTCATAAGATAATGCCCAGGGGGCCAGATAAAGATCATCGAGCATTCAATTATTTTTTACAAGCTGTAGCATTTTTTCCTTATTGATAAGGTTATAAGCTTTCGCATTTGTTCCTTGAATTAGTGTTAATCCATCAAAAGTGATTGGGCCTTTTTCAATGCATAGTTCCCCCTCTCTCTTTTTGTATAAATACAAGCTTTTTAGCCTTGAAAACAATTAGGTAATCCCTCTCTTGTGCATAACTAGACTCTACCTAGGTTTTATCTTTGTAACTTCTTGAGATAATTAAATGACTTATTTTTAGATTTCATGATTCTAGTATAATGTGTTAATGTCAAATTGATTTGTATAGTAGTATAAATCTCTCACTTGTCAAATCTTGAATATCACCTAGTTACTACAATATATTGTTTTGTAGGTCATGTTTAGTGTCAAATGTCATTTGATTAAAGCTAGCAAGTGGATGCATTGACTAGTTAGTGATTTGAATCAGATCTCTCCATCTGTTCCCTTAGATTTTAATCATTTGATGAACCTTTTGCATGAAATACTAATGCATAAAAAGCCATTTGGAGTTGCAGATCTAATCTCATTACTATTTTTCTTGAAGTCCAGATAGAGTTGATGAACAATCACATTATTGGTACATCACCTCCTTTACATGTTTCTATATTTTGTTACCTATTTCTCTCTCCCTTTTCCCAATCAAAATTCAGTTTAGGTGATAGATACAGAAAGAAGTTAGGCTTATCTAGAGGTATGACCCTGTGATAGGTGACCCACATCATATAATCAGTCTCATGTTGGACTAGATTTGAGTAGGAAGATATGAACAATCCCCTCTTTAGCTACGGTGCAAATATATAACCCCAAAAAGACTTTGGGATATTCCTTTAAAGTTTTCACAACCCCATGGAGCTACCAAGTGAAATTAGTCTGGGGACTTAGAACACTGAAGGCATTAAGCCTTTGGGCTAATCTTCCCAAGATTTTGTTATCCCATGGAGTTTTTAAGTGGTAGCATTATGACGATTCAGAGACCCCTAGGAATTAAGGAACTAAGATGATATTATTATAAATTTTAAACCTCATAATAGAATTTGGTAAAATTCATATTTATATAAACATGAGTTTGACTCCTATGACCCCTTCCCCATGATAATAGTGGAGGGTGTTTCCCCTCACATCCCTTGTCCATAAGTTTGATACAAACCATGGTACAAAGTGATAAAAATTTAACTTTGTTGTCACATATCAAATAGTTTGAAAGGTTCTGATATATCAAGAAATCAAAAGAACTAACTATTTCTTTAAAATGTGAGGAACTAAGTAGCATTATGTAATTCTTTGTTACCTTAGATTTATTGATTTGTAGTAAATCATGAATAATATCAAAAATATAATACACCACTTCTTTGACCATATCATTAATCCAAAAAACCAAGTTTACCATTTAGACAAACTGAATAGCTTTTAAAATCAGATATTGAGAATCTCAATTCCTTAATTAAAATAGAATTAGATGCAAAATTCTAAGAATGAATGAAAGTAATCAGGAAAATTTTCAAATTCATTTCTCATACTAAACTCCTAATTTATGTCATTTTATATTTTTTTTTGTAATTTATTCCATTGTTTCATTAATTCATTTTTGAAACTGGATTATAAACTAAAACTCATAATTAACTATAAATGAAAATGACACAAGCTTGACAATGGAGTTCACCTATTTGAGCTACATCTCTAGGTTCATAAACGTAAACCAACTTATGAACCAATTTAAACCTCAATCCATAAAGTGCAAAAACATGTTCATTATTATAAATAATGCCCTGTTTCCATTTACATACTTCACCATGGAGCTAGTCTTTTCACTTATTCTTATAATCAAGTACATAAATATCCATAATATGATTAGTTATCCAAAAATAAAGGCTACAAAATTGGTTATCAAATACCAACATATTATGTCTATATCAATATGAAATCATATAATAATCATACCTTAATCTAACATATGTATAGTAATGGTAATAGGATTACAAATACTTCCTCTTGGATGTGCATCATCGAAAATTTCTTGTATTTTATTTGAATGCATCCTAAGGAAGAAGCATTGATCCTTTCTCAATACCATCTCACACCTTCAAGTGACAATGTGTTGCATTCTTCATCCATGTTGATTGTGCAGGGCTAGTGGTTTTAGAACCTTGGTTGTTAGAAGCTTGTCTTCTCCTAGTGAATTGGAATGTTTTCTAATTTTTCTTTGCACTAGTCATCCTGGATAATCAAGTCAATAGAAGAATAATACCAAGAATTTGATATCTAAAAATGAAGTATATCAACAACTAAAGCAAGTCCTTTATCAACCTACTTTGATACCAAACTTGATCCAAAAAATTGGGTTTACATTTTAGATAAATCAAATAGCGTTTAAAATTGGATACCGATGATTTCAATTCCTTAATTAAAATAGAATTGGATGCAGATTTCTATGAATCAATGAAAGTAATCAAAAACTATAAATTCATTCCCTACATTAAACTCCTAATTAATGTCATTTTATAATTTCCCATACTTCGTTCCATTGTTCGAGTAATTCATTTGCCAAATTGAATTATAAACTGAAACTCATAATGAGCTATAAAGGAAAATGACACAAAATTGATAATGGATTTCACCCATTTGGGCTACGTCTCTGGGTTCGTAAACACGAACTAATCCGTTAAAATTGATGCAAGTATCAATATTTTATCCTTACATCAAAATGGATTTAGAATTTGAAATAGTGCTAAAACCAACTGCATAAAGACTCTAAAACTGATCATCTATAACATCTTCTTGAAATCTATTTCACCTGTTATTCCTCTCTGTGTATTCGAAAAAATTCTCCATTAAAAGTATATTAAAACTCTTTAAAATGTAAATGAATAATATATGAGTGTCTCTAGTTTTTGTCAGACCTGTAAATCCTAAAATAACCCTACAACCTTATCATCAAACCTCCCATGGCTTTAAGCCTTAAAAAAATAGAAGGATTAACAATAACACGATCTTGGGTTTCTTTGTGTATTATTACACAACCATTTCCACAAGTGGGGTCTGTGTATAAATCTACAACTCATAATAGGCGTATAAAATCTACAGACTTGTTACCTTTCTTCCATTGCGGCTCAGTTTGCATGCCTGTAGTTTTAAACCATTTACCTGTGGCTTGAAAATCCCACAAAATAGGTGAAGACGGCCTTGTTTTATCTTTATTCATATATATGCAAACTCTCATAGAATAGACGTTACAACGAAACAACCCTGCAAATGACTATGACATTCGCCCCTGGCCAAAGGCTCTACAGAATAAAGGTGTTGTCTTCATAGGGCTCGGGCTTGTGTGTCCATTTCTCGTCTCATTTTGCATTCGTGAAAATATTCCAACGGTCGCCCAAGGCTTGAAATCCTTATACAATAGGCGGAATGCAAGGACAGACTCGATCTCTTGACTTTTCATGTTCGTGGCTGTCTAGATACTGCTGGCTCCGTTATGCACTATTCACCATGGCTTGAAGGCTCAACGAATAGACGTATTCATGCTTTTCCATTCGTGGTTGTGTGAAGACATTCAAACTGTGTATAAAATAATAGTCATCCATACATATTTGTGGTCGAAGGCCATGCAATGTGGACTAAACACCTTCCAAAATAGGCGATCTCACCTCTCCATCTGTATATATATCTTCCATGACTATAGGGTCTTCAAAATAGAACAAACGCTCCCTCGGCTCAGATCTGCCTATAATTATATCCTAACCGTCCATGGCCTGGTCTACGTGCCATACAAAATGGTTGCGTCCATGGCATGGTCTCATGACCTTACAAAACGGATGCATCCATGGCTAAAATAGACATCGTCTCCTCTAGGCTCGAAACCCATTAAAAAACAAACTTTGCAACATAATGTCATTCGCCCATTACAGACTAGTCTGCGTTCCTTCACAAATCCATTCTGCATCCCTTATAATATAGACGCCTCTCCCGTTCGGGGCTGTGAATGATATGCACCATTCACCATAGCATTCAAAGCTTATAAAATGGCGATCTCTTCGTTTCAATCCCAGCTATGCCTGTCCTCCATTCAAGATTGTGTTTTATTACCCGTCCCGTGGATTTCAAACAGGTTCATCTCTCTCCATGCAAATACATCTCGCATCGTATATATCTCTGTTGAGCCATTCCAATGGCTTCAGCCATTAGGGTTCGAATCCCTTATCCGGCACTTACGTAGTTTGCAAATGGGATATTAATCTCACATTTACTGGAGTGAAATAAAACTCGTGGCTTTGGCCACGTATCTCGCCTTTTTGGTACGATCTAAATGATTCGAGCTCGAGTAAGTGCATAAAAAGTAAATTCGATCCCGAGCAATGTGTGGATTGGAACTCGGGCAGCGAGTTGATTGTTGAGTTGCTATGCATTTGCTTGAAAAAAGTCTCTTACGTCGAGTTGGGTCTCAAGTTCCATACTTTAAACTCGCCATAAATAACTAGATCTTGTCATAACATTGTGATTTGGAAAATGTGAAGGTTGTGATCGCAGGGCAACCATTTAAATCGCAGGGCGACCATTTAAAATGCTCTTCCCCCTGTCATTTGTCAACACGTGAATGCACCAAAATAATATGGTATAAAATCATAATATAATTGGAATATTAAATTTATGCTAATATACCATGGCGGCCGGATCCCCTTCTGAAACAAGAGTGGAACCCATTGGTTATGGTCTTTGTTGTTGACCTTTTGCTACTATGATCGATGAAGTCCTGTGAACTAAAAATCCTATGAATCAATCATACCGGCCACTTGTCAGCACGTGAATGCACCAAAATAATATGGTATAAAACTATAATGTAATTGTAATATTAAATTTATGCTAATATACTATGGCGGCCAAATCCCCTTCTGAAACAAGAGTGGACCCCATTGGTTATGATCTCCGTCGTTGGCCTTTTGCTACTACGATCAACGAAGCCCTGTGAACTAAAAATCCTTCGGATCAATCATAAAATTAAATATAACAAAATAAAATAATAATTTTTCTAATTTTGATGCAATTTTGTAAAATTCATATAGATTCTCATTCATTCAAAATACTTTGTTTCCAACTATGGCATACTTCCTAGCAAATGAAGAAACTATCAAAATTATAGAAATCATACTTTTCCCCAAAATTACAGTTTGTTCTTGATTCTACATATGATTTCTTATCTTCTAAAAAACTTTCTTGCAAATGCAGAGTGGCACTAGCTACTTTTGATAACAAAGTCTATGACACTAATTCCCAGGTGTCAAATTTATCTTCGCATGAGTTGCTTAGCTCATCGAAGTCACAATGCATGTTCCTACCATTCTTTCCATGGAAATGTCATGTTTCTTTGTCTTATTGGTTGCCTTCTTTCCTATTGCCCAACAAGTTGACATCGAACCACAAACCGAATTCTCCATAAATCCAACTACGACCATTGTACCCAATCTCAAGCTACCAAATGACATGAAAAAGCATCCATGAATACAATAAATGTCCACCTTACATCATGCCAAACAACTAACCTCATCAAATCAAATATGAGAAATTTTTTGTAACAAATATTGAAACAACTTCACAACATTTGTTACAAGAAAAATCTTTAAACTATCAACTTTTAATACAAATTCAACCCAAACTAAAATATAAAACTAAACTAAAAATTAAAATTATATATATATATATATATATATATATATATATAAAAATCCATTCAACTATATTACAATGGGTAATCATTTTCCCTGAAAAATACACACTAAACTACCTCTTGAAAAATACACACTAAACGACCTCTAGAATTATTATTATTATGAGACATTTAAATGAAACATGTCACTAGCCCTGTTTTTAAGGGAAGTCTTCATTATTGATCATGAATAGACAAAGCAGTACAACTACCCAACTCCAATGATAAGAGTTCGCGTAATTTGGCTTGTCACATCTAACATAACGTAACGACGTTTGCCAATGACAAACGTTCCCGCAATTTGGCTTGTCAAATATAATAGTAATGGACCAAAGATAGCACTTTATTCAATGCTTCGTACAACACACCAAAATACGGCTTTATTGACAAAAGTCCGGAATACCACTTTATTGATTTATGCTTCGTACAAAACACCAGAATACCACTTTATTGACTTACGCTTTTTTACAGCACCACCCAATACCACTCGATTGACAACAAAAGTCCAGAAAACCACTTTAGCGGATTCTTAATTTAGAATTTGACTAGCCACCTTACAACAGAACGACGTCTGCCGACGATGACGTACAACAGTTCAGAATAGCACCTTCCAAATACAACCACGCGACTTGTGCTTCCGTCTCCTAGAATGTTCCAACTTCCAAATATTTTAAAGATTTAAGGCTTTTACTTTATATAATATGAATAAACAGCCAAATATTTAGGCCAGCCGCGGCTATAATGATTAAGACCTTCCACATTTTCACCTCGAATTCGTTTTAGTAATTAAACAATTTTATCGCATAAAAGACTGTTTTTGGGGACCGGATTGTTGACTGTTTAATTGGGCCAAACTGCTGGACAACTGTTATTTTTATTTCTCCTGTAAAGTGTTCTTCAGCTGAAGGCCACTGCTTAAATACATTCAATATGTTTGAATTGTTTCTACAAATTATCCAAACAATACTGCCGATATACGATTTGAAACAAATAGATAGCATGTTACAAAATCAGTTATAAATATTGCAATATACAATATCAATCTTAAAATACAAGTGCTAACTTATGAATATGGAATAAACGCCACCAATTAGCAACTCCAAAAAATCAGTAGCTGCAAGAATCGAAAGTCGCTCCACAGAAATCCGAATTCCGCCATATCCATTTGTAAGTCATCTTCCATCTAATTAATACCATAATGAGGAGCTTCATCTATGCGAGGTGGACTGAGAAGGAGAGACGGCCCTGCAACCAGGAATGACTGTAAAGACATTGAAACTAGAGAGGCCAGACCAAAGATACAATTTTGAAAGTCGTGCGTGCTTGATGATAAAATTAAAATTAAAACTATATATCAAATAATATATAATAGAAATATATAAATTAATATTATATATAATTCTATTTCTATATTATATTATATCTATTATAATATTATTATGTATTATATCTAATATAATAATATTATTATATTATAATTTTCTTTATTATAGTAACAGAATATAATATAATAATATATTAATTTGTTATATGTTATAATATATTAAATATAATAATTTATTTAATAATGTCCCACCTTTTGTGATGATGTGATGGCGTCTCGGCCTGCGATTTCCAGGTCATCGGGTAAACAGGCGGGCTCAAGCCGAGAGATATACCAGGTGCAGTTCATAGGCTTACCAAGGTTGGAGGAAAGTAATAGCTTTGGCCATCCAGAGGCGACGACTGGTGGATGGCCGAAATTTGCACGCCCTGATAAAGAGCAGAGTGAACCTTCGTTGTTGACTATTAGGGTTTCTAATAGTGCGGCAGGGATGGAATCGACTTTTGATGCTTCTGCTAGGACCAAATCTTTTGATCACATGGTCGTTGAGGGTGAGAAAACAACGGTAAGAGTGGCTAAAGCTGTTTCGTCTATGTCATTTGTGGACGAAGCTCTAAAAGAGGTGCTTTAATACGAGGAGTGCTTATCGCAACGGGATCTTGTTTGCAGATTTGATAGATTTTGGCCTAGCCTCCCTGCTCTTCATCAATGGATTTCAGAATCGTGGCGACTTTTAAGAGAAGACAGTTTGCAATTATATCCTTATGCCAGATGATTTTTTAATGTTGTTTTTGACAATCTTTCAGATCGTAATAAGATGGTTCAGGGCAGCTTTTGGTGCTGGCATCAACATCTCCTTTTTGTTTAACCCTGGTTTCCTTCTTTCAATCCTCTTCTAGAGAATCTTACTGTCAAGCCTACTTGGGTGAGATTGTCATGTCTTTCTCTTCATTTTTATGTTGAGTCCTATTTGTTGGCCATTGGTAGAACCCTACGTAATTTGCTGAAAATCGAAGCATCTACTTCCAATTTTTCTAGAACCACCTTTCGTTAGGATTCTTGTCTATGTAGATATTTCGCAATCTCTCCTAGCAGCCATAGAGTTAAAAGGTCAAAGTTCAATGATGGATTTAAACCCTCAATTATGAGCGGTTGTCGTTTAGATGTCGAATATGTTTTGAAATAGGTCATTTCGCTGCTTCTTGTCTTAGCTTTAATCCAGAAAGTGGATTCCTCATGGTGGAAGGATGTTATGGAAGATCATCTCTCAATTCATCCTTTTATTTCTACTTCTAAGTCTGAAATCAAATCAGTTGGGAAGTCTCAAGTGGAAGATGTTACTTTGCCTCTTCATATGAATCTATCACCAGTTCCTAAGGATTCCTCTTCTTCTGGTATAGGTTCAACTAAGTCTTTGTTGGTAACAAAATACTGTATAAATGTTGTTTGTGGTGATCTCGCAAAGGATAAATATTCTCCTTCTGCAGTGGTTTTAGAGATTGTAGATAATCAACGAGATTAAACCATACTAAGGAGTAAGAAAAAAGGGTGTCTTATTCTTTAACCTTCCTCTATGATACTTCATTCTTTTCATAAGAGGGCAAGGGAGGAACTTCATTCAGTTGGATAGGTTTATTTGGTTTGTTTTATTTATGATTTGTCTATTTTTAGAATTTGATTGCTTATTGGCATGATAGCTAGACTCACCATGCTGTGCTTCTAGTTAACAACTTTGATTGACTTTAGTTTTTAATGACATTGTCTATCTTTTGTGATCCTTTTTTATATGGACAAGGGACTTGTTAAGACCCAATATCGATTAAAAATAATTTATTTAATAATATAATATTGTACAATAATATATCAATTTATTATAAATTATAAGATATTAAATTTAATAATTTATTTAATACATTAGACTGCATAGTATCTGGAGAGAGTATGTACAGTCTAGGGGGATTTAAACCTAAGTCGACCAGACTACCCAAAATCGTTAACACTTGTGGACCCAATGACTATTTTGCCTCTCATTCATTCAACAAATAAATAGAAATGAGTACTACTATTATGAATACAATGGTTGTTGTTGGTGTTAATGAGAAAGATAATGGAAAAAGATTTGAAACATATGTATCCATATCTATTTTTATATGGCATCATGCATCGATTATTATATTATATGAGGCATCTTCCCTTGAGGAATCCTTGCCATTTTTCATCTGATTTGTTATAAAAGTTTCTAATTTTTTAAATATAAAGTAGATGTGTGAAATGTCCTTGAACTATGCATAAGTATTTGTTGGGGCTTCTTCAACTCCCCTTAACATAACTTGTCACTACCCCTCACAATCACAACCAAACTTAGTTTGAAATATTTTACTACTTTCTTATTTTTTATGGCATTTCCCTTCCTCACTATACCATTACTGAAGCTCATCATGAAGCATGACATCTCCTCCTTACTCAATGCATTTCCAGCTTGTATTAAGTAACACAGCACCTCTTTTTCAATCATCACCTCCACTAGAAATATCTAATTAATGTTTCTTAGTGTTTCATTAAAAAAACATAAGATTATTTTAGAGGTCATGTGTTTTGCATGAGGTACAACCAATGATTAACACTCTTTCCTTTTAGGAAACCTGACTTTACACAAGAAAGAAATATTACTTCCTTTTGCATAACTCGTACCTTTGGTGAAACAGCTAGTTTTAAGGTGTTTTTGAGAGACATTTCTCATCATCTGATAAATCATTATTATTGAAAACATATGAATTGATTAGAGTTATTCGTATAAAAAATTGTAAATTATTATAATGATATCTAATGGTTTCATATTAAGAGAAACTAATTGCAAAAAATATATGCTTACATATATGATTAAACATTCTAACTATTAATTGTGAGAAAAGATATTAATGCACCACCCTTAAAGTGAAGGGGATTTCACAATTTGTTTATAATTGGTCTCCAAGTATGACTTAAACTTAAACTTTTGTTCATTTTGAAGTTCTTGGTATGATTTCCAATCTTAATAGCCTCCCCTAATTTATGCTTATAATAATGATATTCTAAGTACTACAACTACATTAACATCCTTGATTTGGATTGAGTGATTTGTTTGCTTTCTAAATGCTTTAATAATGTATATCTCACTTTCTTTTCCAAATGGACATCAGATGCATGTTCTTTGTTTATTTACCAATGTAAGGGACCCCATATGAAGACTCAATCTTATAGACATTAGTTTTAAAACATGGTTCTAAGTAGTCTTTGTTAGATTTTAGAATATTTATCAACTTGTTTCTAGGTATAAAAGTAATTTTAATGCGATGGTGCATCAAAATTTTATAAATATTATTGGATATTCCTTGGATATAATGGATCAATATCACCGAACTTGTTTAGGATTTCCATTCATGGTCAAGCATTTTATTGTGTGACAATAACATTTTTTGGGTGTGTGGTGGCATATTTTCTCATCTTATAGATTTCATGTATCGCAGTAACACATTTAATATAAACGAGTTTGCATTTTCCTACCTATGGTTTATAGTTATTGACTTTTTTTTGTTGTTATTATATTTTGATGGTTTTTTTTATGTTTATAAGGTTATTCCCATTTAATATTTGACGTTTTCCCATTTTCTTAACACTTCTATACCAGTAAGGGTGTTATGACAAATGTTTATGTTTCTTTAGTTTGTCAGTATTTTCTGATATCAATGTTATATTTTTTAGGATTTGTTTGTGTTTTGATGTGAATATTTTATGCCTATATCTTTCAAGCCATGAATGCAACCCAACCCCTCTTTTACAATAGACCATTTACATAATTTAACTTTTATTTCATTATAAATATACAGGTTAATATATATCTAATTTACCTTCATTTTATGAATATATAAAAATAAATAATAATAATAATAATAATAATAATAATAATAATAATAATAATAATAATAATAATAATAATAATAATAATAATAATAATAATAATAATAATAATAATAATATATAACAAATTTTATTATTAAAATATTAAAAATGTTTAATGTGTGAGGTATGATGGGTGGAGAATAATAATTTATAAAATTTTATTAATGTTTAGCTATCTAGATTTAATAGACCGTTGATGAAGTTAGGTAGAAGTGGCATGTAACTTAGATACCTTGACAAATAAGAGATGAAATTGAATGTAATCCCTATAAAATTTGTTTCAATAAATTTACTAATTAAACAATTTTTGTGATGCAAATCTAATACCTAATACTAAGAGGAATATTTAGAATTCATTAGTGTTAAAACTTTGATTATCGTCATATATATTAATAGCTCCCATGAGCCCACAAGACATTTAAAGTGACCACATGGAGTGCTATCATTATATTTTTAAAAAACTAATTTTATAAATTGTAGTTAATACATAGGTTATTAGGGCCATGTAAAATAATGAATTCCGTATAATGTAATATGCAATGTGGAGATTATATGTTGTGGAAAATTATATTGAATTTATAAAATGGTTAGAGGCCATACAATTATGCATTATAAGTTAGATGTTGGGGAGTCATGCAATGTGATAGCTACTAGCCACATGGACAGTAGAATCCTAAGAATTTTCATATGGCCATGAAATTTAGGACATAAATATGAAACATCTATATAGGTAATTTGTTCCCTTATAAGGGAGAAACATGGTGATTAGGATCACATTTTGACTATAATATTGAGTGGCAAAGTAAAGCTTTAAACATTATAAACTTTGTTAGGAAAATAATATATGTTGTGTATCATACATTAAATCATATAAATATTTAATTGTATTAAAAAATTCAAGCCTAGAGACACTAAAAATATAGAAAAATAACAAACCTCAATGATTGAAATAGATCCAATAGAATGCACACAAACTATGTGATTTTTGTTTATTTTTTATTTGGTTATTTTATATTATTTTGAATATCATTTATTAATTAATTTTACAAATGTCTAAAATATATGCTTTAACGTTTTGGTGTGGACTTGCATTTACAAGTGAGTTGATATGAGTTAAAATTCCATAATGGTCAAATGCAATGTTCTATTCCATGCAAGCTAAAAACCTATTATTTTTAAAAATTATGTATATATGGCTCGAAAAAGATTAAATTCTGAAATTGAAGAGCAATGAAGATAATATTGTATATGATAACAACAAAAAATGATAGATGCAAAATGAGAAGAAGGAAGAAAAAGTCAAAATGATAACGTTAGACAAAGATTTCAATAATGCAGGGCTGAATAGACAACTGAAGAATTGGAATTAGATAGAGATAAAATGTAGATAAAATGAAATGCATTCATGCTCAAATGTCTTAAGATGACAAATGTGTAAATATTAATATCAAGATTAAAAATACAAATGCGTTTAGATTAATTTACTGAGGTAGAAAGACAACATAAAAGTTAACTTCATCATGAAACATCTCAAATTCCCTATCATCAGTATATTGATAATGCTGATAGTAATTCTTAAGGATCAGATTAAATATCAATATATGTCACATTCTTGAAAAACTATAGAGTGTAACTATATATGAAATGGATGTCAATGTTGTAAAAAAATCACAAAATAATGATATACAAGAGTATAAAATATATCAACATCTAAGAAGATGATACATGTAAAATAATGATTTAGAATAATATTCAACATCATAACTTATAAGAAGAGTCAACATCTCAACCTAGAAGATGAAGATGAATGCAAGATTTTGAATTCTAAATAGAAAAAACTATAACTCATTCTATGAAGCATTCCATTAGGATCAATCCTAATGGAATGCTTAGAAGATGTCTAAATACTTTTCAAATGATTTTTTGACATGGTCTATATAATATTACTTCACCAAGCATGTGTTATGTTTATCAAGAAATCTATATTGGAATGAATGTTTGTCAAACACCTAAAGGCCTTTTATGCAATAGATGTTGACAAGAGGAAGACCATAAGTTTTTTTCAATGTCATACAATCTGGATATTGGGCCATAAGCAAAAAAAAATTT
>JARHVA010008223.1:160000-165000 GCA_037957365.1 Torreya grandis
TAGTCTTCATAGTTAAAAACACTAGTCACATTTATCATTAATCTTGTCATTATCCACATTGTCCAGCTCAATAAAATGCATGCAAATCATCATTTGAGCTAGTCCTTTATTAGTTACATCATCCATTTTTAAACATCCTATCTAACCCATCATTATAATTATTTTAAATTTGACACTCATCATTATCTTATTATCATGCATTGTTATCCTATCAATTTTTTGGTTTGAACCTAACACATGTGGTCATATTTATATCACCCATCATTCTTCCTATGTAAATCAAAGACAACATCAAACATGTTGAACCTAGTCAAATATAGGGTAAAATGCCCTATCATCATCTCAATCAATTATACTTGATCAAGTCTTAAAAATTATTTTGATCAAGAACAAGAACCATATAAATATACAAATTCAAGTCTAACCAAGACCTATGCAATCCTTCATCATCATAGGAATTTTGTTAGTCAACCCCCACATAAAATTTAGACCTATAATTACCTTGTTAAATAACATCACCTATAGTCTTAAGCTTATCCATATCAATAATTTTCAACCAATATTCTCTAATCCCATCAACTCTATAATCATCCCATATCTCAAACCAAATCAACTACACACTTTCCTTAGTCCACATTGGGACCAACCCTTTCCAATGTCATAGTCACCATCATATAATTATTTGCATCTAAAACTTATTCAAGTTTGAGTCACACACTCCATAAAATCAAACCATTTAGAAACCATATAATTCAAATTGAATGGATAATTTAATCACTTGAGATAGTCTAAATTAAGTCAACCCTATAAAAGCTTTATTAATACCTAGTCATGTCTATTTTGATACTCAAACCCATCCTTCCATCTTAGTCAAATCCAATAACTTGTCTTGGATTATCATCAAGTGTAAAATCATCTAATCATCAAGAGTTTATCTACCTTACATCATAACATTTGTTTATCAATCTCATCCACTTGACACATATCACATCTTATTAAATTTATCACATCATAAAATTAAACCTAAAAAAAAAAAAAAAAAGACAAGCCTTAATCAAATAGTTCAAGATTTGAGTCTATCTCAAACATCCCACTACCATCTCCTAATATTTTACATTCAATTTCTAGAACAATTCAATTGGGGCTGATGAATCACATCACCCATAGTTTCTCTCATCTTATTCCATGGGATTCTAAATAAACATGGATGTCACCTTGTCTGAGAAACATCTCTTTCATAAAAAGGATACGTTAATTTTTAGAATTATAGAAATGGGTACCTAAATAATTGGATACTTCTACTTCATAAACCTTAATTTCCTCATAAGAAAGAGGCATGCTATTCATGCACATCAATGTCACTCTAATCCTAGGCTTCAAACTATCTAATCAAAGCTACATGTTTTGTTGACCAATTGTAGACTACCTTGTAAAGCACATAAGCCTCACTCGCTTAGGAATATTATAAAAACTACCTTGTAACATACCCATCAACACCAACCTAAGTCATGCCAAATATCATCATCACCTATATCTGATTATTACAATACCCTAAACAAATATTTGAGTCAAAGACTTCTATATAGAAGAAAAGTTATAAATACCAATAATATACTCCTCTCAATATCTCCTCAAAAGCTATCTTTTATCAGTGATCTACCCCAAACATGATTGTATACTAACACATAATACCTCTTAATCTAATCAAACCTAAGCCTTTTTAGTATAGATAAGGATAATATTTTCAATACCATATACCTTAGAGTAATTCTATTAATAAATGCCATAATTTCAAAAACTACATCCAAGACTTAATTAAATGTGGTGACATCACAATTGAGAATGAACCATATGAATCCATGTTTGAGAGTGAGAAATAAAGGAGGTGCAAGGATTCTATTCTAGACCAGGATCAAACTCTTTTATTCTGGTACCAAGGCCAAGACACTAAACCCATCTTACATAAAGAAAAAACCATCATTCACCAACCATCTTCCTTATATCCATTACAAAATATTCATCATTTTTACAAACACCTTAATCTAAAAGCCATAATCACTAAAAAAAATGTTAATAAGGTAATTATAGACAACACCATCCAACATACCTTCCTTGTAACTATAATCAAAACATCAATATCATATATATTAACAATATAATAAAAATTAGAGTCAACATCGATAGCATGATAAAATATTCATCAACATTTGAATCCATATTGAATTATAAGTTAGAATCATCATCCCTTAAAGATGTCAAATATCATGCTAACACACCTCTATGATGATGTTTCTATTTGTAAAGTTAATTCAAATATCAATAGGTGGAAAGGCATGTATATTAATAATTATGAAAATGATAATATCATAACAATAAATATGCAAATTCAAGATGAGATCTCAGTGGATGACTATCAGATTGGATTTGATCATGATTTAGATGTATGTTCTACAAAGATCCTTAGTGATCCTTTTGTGAATATTAAGGAGAGTTTCTTCATAACTAAATCTAAGAATCTTATTTACCTTTATGAGGATCATGATACCCATTACTCACTCATTTATATCACCAATCCATCCCCTTAACCTTCCTCCATTAGCAATCCTTCTCTTCTCCTAGATAGTCACTTCATCGCACTCGTCAACAAAGACAAATATGATCATGCATTGTTTGATATTTTTAGAGTAATATATCACATGCCATATCTATCAAGAACCATGATAATAATCAAATAAGAAAACATAATGGTAAATAGATATTTTATCCCTTACTAATTCAAAATGAGTCCAACAATTAACCAAATCAATGTCCACTATGGAATAATTTAAGTAAAAATAATAATCAAGAAATTCAGAAGTCATATTACTCTAATGAACTCTTATTGAAGACATAAAAAAGTAGTCAAAATTGAATTATGCCAGAATTCCCAAAGGAATACAAAATTAATATCAATATAGATGAAAATATTCCATGTATTTGGATCAAAGAACCAAAAAGTTTAAAAGCATTGGATCCCTTATCAATCTTGTCCTATGGCACAAATCAAGTGCAGTGCATATAACATCACCACTGGGATTTACTTAGAATAATAAGAACTTTTAATTAATAAATGTATTATTTCACTAAATTTCACCATAAAAATGTAACGAGTGATCCAGATAAAATAATCTATGTTTTCCAATTGTAAAATAAGCATGTAATATCCACCCATTATTGATCACTAGTTTCATATGTAACATAGGATAATTAAATAAAGAAATTATTTACAGATTTAACGCTATCACTGGTAAAAACATATAGGTATTGATGTTAATGTATAATAATTAATTTACATTTTATCTAATATAATGTTTCAATAATAATAAATACAATATAAAGTATAAGATACATTGCTCCATGGATCTTGAGTTCTTGAACACTAGTATCTATGGAAATCTAAATTGTAGTCTCCAAATAAGTAATGTTATGGAGAGAATATCATCACCCGATCACTTTTCCACACAAACTAAAAACCATCTATACCCTGCACAATCCTCCATCATGGAATATCCATCCCTTCATGAATGAGTAGATAGCAACGGTGTAAGAATCCCTAAAGACAATCTAGTACCCATGTGTTTTATAATTTTATGAACATGAAGTCATAAATCCATTCTAGAATGACATCACATAAAAATATAAATCATACATATGAAATGACAATGTGCAACTAACATTACATTGGCCAAAGTTTTCAATAGTTATTTATCTCTAAGATCAGTCAAATTTATGCACACCACTTCATAAACCTTAATTTCCTCATAAGCAAGAGGCATGCTATTCATAAACCTTAAACCTTAATTTCCTCTTATGCAAGAGGCATGCTATTCATGCACATCAATGTCACTCTAATCCTAGCCTTCAAACTATCTAATCAAAGCTACATGTTTTGTTGGCCAACTGTAGACTACCTTGTAAAGCACATAAGCCTCACTCGCTTAGGAATATTATAAAAACTACCTTGTAACATACCCATCAACACCAACCTAAGTCATGCCAAATACCATCATCCCCTATATCTGATTATTACTATACCCTAAACAAATATTTGAGTCAAAGACTTCTATATAGAAGCAAAGTTATAAATACCATTAATATACTCCTCTCAATATCTCCTTAAAAGCTATCTTTTATCAGTGATCTACCCCAAACATGATTGTATACTAACACATAATACCTCTTAATCTAATCAAACCTAAGCCTTTTTAGTATAGATAAGGATAATATTTTCAATACCATATACCTTAGAGTAATTCTATTAATAAATGCCATAATTTCAAAAACTACATCCAAGACTTAATTAAATGTGGTGACATCACAATTGAGAATGAACCATATGAATCCATGTTTGAGAGTGAGAAATAAGGGAGGTGTAAGGATTATATTCTAGACCAGGATCAAACTCTTTTATTCTGGTACCAAGGCCAAGACACTAAACCCATCTTACATAAAGAAAAAACCATCATTCACCAACCATCTTCCTTATATCCATTACAAAATATTCATCATTTTTACAAACACCTTAATCTAAAAGCCTTAATCACTAATAAAGATGTTAATAAGGTAATTATAGACAACACCATCCAACATACCTTCCTTGTAACTACAATCCAAACAACTTGTACCAATAACATCTATATCATATATATTAACAATATAATAAAAATTAGAGTCAACATCGATAGCATGATAAAATATTCAACATTTGAATCCATATTGAATTATACATTAGAATCATCATCCCTTAAAGATGTCAAATATCATGCTAACACACCTCTATGATGATGTTTCTATTTGTTAAGTTAATTCAAATATCAATAGGTGGAAAGGCATGTATATTAATAATTATGAAGATGATAATATCATAACAATAACTATGCAAATTAAAGATGAGATCTCAGTGGATGACTATCAGATTGGATTTGATCATGATTTAGATGTATGTTCTACAAAGATCCTTA
>JARHVA010008223.1:172500-185000 GCA_037957365.1 Torreya grandis
TCTTCCTACTTTGGCTGATCAGACCTATTTTGTTTATTAGTATGCTGATCGACAAAATATTCAACCAATAATTTTTGGCAACTCCATTGGGGATATCATATCCATTATCCATTTATAATCTATCCATTCACCTCCACATTAATCAGGAAAGAACGCACAGTTTAAAGCCTCAAGCTTTAACTGCAGCAAGGTCAATTCTTTTCTATTTTTGTTTCACAATCTAGCAGATTCAAGGTATACATGAAGCCAAAGGGCTAAAGGTATCGTTGACCCTGTATTCGAGTTGGTACAACAAAGTGATTTTGATATGTTTCTTTCATCATCTCATCTCCAATGAACCAAGAGTTTTCCTCTTACTAAATCAGATATCTATTGCTAGATGAAGTATCTACTTCTACTGTTGATAAAGCTTTGCTAATAGTTACCCCTCTGAGAATTTTTATCCCTCCTTTTCACAATCCTACAATGGCAGTTCAAGGCCCTTAGGGTAATGCTTTTGGTACTCCTAATCTTACTCCAACTCTACATGAGCTTCCATGCAGTTCAAAGAAGAACTTCCCTGAGTTCTATGGTGATGGAAAAGTTCATCCTGATGAGCACATTGCAGCCTTTAACATAGCTTGTGGAGTAATCAGAGTAGAATTTAAAGATGTAGCAGTCAGGCTATTTATAGAAACACTACAAGGTGCTGCTATAGATTGGTTTTATCATCTGCAAGCTCAGTCAGTTACTGATTGGAATACTCTCAAAGCTATGTTTGAAGTCAGATTCAAACCTACAGAAGATGCACATACACTTCTGGTTCAACTTACACAGATGAAGAAAGAGCCTCATGAACCAATGAGGGACTTCATATCCAAATTTGACAAACTGAGAAACAAAATTCCTGTAATTGCTCAACTTATAGTTGAGAATCTCAAATGCTTTTTCATTAATTCTTAGTTGCCTGAAGTCAGTTTTCTCTTGAGACATGCTGCCGAAATAGATCTTGCTATAACTCAACATTTGGCCACTGAGTTAGAAGATGATCTCATCTTAGTAGGGAAGATAAGAAGAGATCTAAATAGAAATAGAGCTTCATCATCTTCTGAATATGCATCTACAGGCACCACGGATCCAATGGTGCAAAAATTAGCAAATGAGTTTCTTGCTCTCAAAAGGCTAATGGCTCAAGGAATGTCTTTTGCTCCTTCATATAGAAGGACATTCCCAAATCAGTCATATCAGGGCAATACTACCACGAATCAAGGGCAATAGAATTTCCTTCCTCCCCCACAAGGGAAACTTTCCTTAGAAGCTCCTCCAACCAATTCAGCAATGGGATATCTTGAAGCAGAATCAGAGTTCTCTTTACAGCTTGAATTGAATCAAGAAAATGATGTTGATCTTTTTGAAGAAAATCAAGAAGAATCAGCTGGCAACTCCCACATTGGTTTCTTAAATTATCAAGATGAACTCAGAAGCAAAGGAGAAGCTATTGATGGATCATATGTATTGTTTACCAAATCCAAAAACCAATAAGTCTAGCAGGCTGATGAAGAGAAGACAAAAGAGCAATCACAGACAACAGTCATGATTGCTAAGCATGGAACCACTCTGCCTTTTCAGTTAGAAGACTTGGTAATCACCCAAAAAGTAAATACATCAATTTCACCTTCCCCTTCTTTAAATTCACAAACTAGCTCACCTCCCATCCCTCCTAAAACTCAAAAATTTGAATTACCTTTCTTTGTACCTAGTTCAATTCAGCCATTTGACATAATCGATCATGTCAAAAAGACAAAAATACAAATGTCTGAGTTCAAATATTTGCAGTCTAATCCTGATCAATTGAATAAGCTGGTCCAATATGTAAAAAACAAAACTATCCCTGCAGGACAAAAGGCTAAAAAGGTAACTCCTAATTATCCAAAGAATATGCCTATTCCAAATAATCTGGTGTTTACTCCCCCAGTTGCTCCTAAAAAAATAGAACCTTTCTATGTTTTCCTATTAATTAATGGCCACAAGCTAAGTAATTATATTATAGACTTAGGCACATCTGATAATGTCATGCCAGCTAAAGTAGCTGAATCTCTTGGTCTCACACTGACCAAGACATTTGGGAGATGTTTATCCATAGAAAACAAGCAAGTACCATTGCTGGGGCAAATCAAAGATGCCCAATTTGCATTTGTAGCCTTTCCAGACAAGAGAATCAAGATGATTGTCTTGGTGGCTGACGTTCCAGCATCCTATGGCATTTTGCTTGGATGAATTTTTTGCATAGACATGGGAGGAGAACTAAGCATGGATCTATCTGAAGCAAGGATCCCTGTACAAGGCATAATGAAGAGGTTGCTCGCTGAAAAGGAATCAAAATATGTGGTCACCCAGACATCAACCTCTGAAGCCCAAATTCTTCTTGAATCCACAGGTATGGGTAATTATTTTCTATCTACAGATGAAGTGCATGAAACACTTGAAAGTATCAACTCAGAAATCAGTTCAACAAGAATAGAAAAAAGCCTAGTAGGCTGCAGTACAAACTATGAAGGATCCTTCATCTCTGATGAAGGAAAGTCTAAAGAAAAATCAATATCATATGAGATATGGACCTTAGAATTTGATGGTAGCTATTCCTCTATCGGTTCAGGAGCTGAGATTGTTTTGATATCTCCTCAAGGAGATGTGTTCCCTTCATCTTACAAATTATAGTTTAGCAACACTAACAATATAGCTGAATATGAATCTTTGTTGCTTGGCATGAAGGCTGCTCAAGACAAAGGCATCAAGTTTCTTCATGCCAAAGGGGATAATGAATTAGTGGTTTGTCAAGTGAGGAACTTATACCAAACTAAGAATGAAATATTACGCTACTACCATAACTTGGTTTGGGACCAAATTGAAAGCTTTGATGCTTTCAACATTTCTGCCATACCCAGAGAGTCTAATGACAGAGCTGATGCACTTGCTATTTTAGGAACTCTTTTAGTTCCTCATTCATATTTCAAAGAAGACATGTATACCATTGGGCTAGTCTATAAACCAAGTGTTCCTGACAATGCTGATCATTGGCAAGTATTCAATGATGATCATCAAATCATTGCCTTCTTGGGACGAAAAGATAATTTTAAACAACTATGTTTTGAAGGCAGTGAATCTCAGAAGAATGAGTTTGTGTCTGAATCTAGTTCAGATATAAATAAATAATTCTTACATCTGAAAGGAAACAAAATTCCCAAGGGCCTGGTTTCTCTTGAAAAGTTGTTCGACAAGCATGATAGATTCGTCAAACAATAGCAAATAGACTCGAGTTTCTCTCAAGGGTTCGATCAAGTGAATCTGTCTACTGAAGAAAATCCCAAGATGGTCAATATTGGTAAGTGTTGCACCCCTAAAGAAAGATTCAAGTTCACCTCTTTACTCTATCAATACATGGATGTCTTAGCATATTCTTATGAAGACTTGAAGTCTCTCAGACTAGATGAAATCTGCCATAACATTCCTCTCAAGGCTAACTCAATGCCATACAAGCAAAAATCCAGAAAATGTAATCTAAAAATATTAGGTACTATTCTGTCTGAGATGGAAAAAATGTTAATGCTAGAATCATCTTCCCAATCCATCATTCCACATGGATTGCAAACATAGTGCCTGTAAGGAAAAAGAATGATGAAATTGGCATTTGTGTAGATTTCAGAAATCTGAATCAAGCATCTTTGAAGGATAATTATCCTCTGCCAATTATGGATCAAGTGCTTCAAACAGTGATAGGTTCAGAGATGTTATCAATGCTGGATGGCTTCTCAGGATATAATCAAGTTGAAGTTGGTAAAGCAGACCAACACAAGACTACATTCACTACTCCTTGGGGTACATTTGCCTATAGGATAATGCCTTTTGGTTTAATAAATGTTGGTGCTACCTTTCAGAGAGCTATGGATCTAGATTTCAAAGATGAGATTGGTAAATTCATAGTGGTATACCTTGATGAGTTGACTATCTTTTCAAAGCATCGATCTGATCATGTTTTCCACCTACAACAAGTGTTGGACGTTGCCACCAGAATGGTATTTCTTTAAATCCTAAAAAGTCTGATTTTGGAGTAACAAAAGGGAAACTCCTTGGACTCATTGTGTCCAAGGAAGGCATAAAGATTGACTCAGATAGAGTCAAATCTATTCAAGAATTTAATTTGCTTACAAGTAAGAATGTTGTTCATTCTTTCTTCAGAAAGGTGAATTTATTATGGAGATTCATCTCCAAATTTGCTGAGAAAACTAGACACATTGTGAACATGATGAAAGGGAAGACCATCTTCAGCTGGACTAAAGAAGGCAAATCAGCATTTCAAGATATCAAAACCACCATTGCTCACATCCCTACCTTGGTTTGCCCAGATTACAACAATGATTTCATCATATACAGCTATTCATCTGAACACACTCTTTCAACAATTCTTGTTCAACAAGACAAGGAAGGTATGAAATCTCCTATCTCTTTCATGAGTTGTCCTCTCAAAACCCATGAGGTGAAATATTAAAATATAAAGAAGCGTGCTTATGTGTTGGTGAAATTAGTCAAACATTTCCATTTCTATATTCTAAATTCACATACTACTGCCATAGTGCCTGACACTACAGTCAAGTCTATATTAACTCAATAGGAGTTTGGCACAAAAAGAGGTAATTGGATTGCAAAAATCCAAGAGTTTAATCTATAAATCAAGCCGACAAAGTTGATCAGGGGTAAGGGCCTATGCCAATTAATTGCTAACAATAAGCCAGAAGACACAGTGTGAAGAGATTGAAGTGGAAGAGACACCAACAGTCCTTTTTGTCTCCACTACCAATGAGTGGTATTAAGGTATCACTCATTTCCTTACTTATGGTGAATGTCCTACTCATTTGTCTTACAAAAAAAGGAGGACTACCAAGTTGAAAGCTGCCAATTTTGTCCTTTAGAACAACGGCTTGTATAAGAGAAGCATAGATGGAGTATTCCTTTGCTGTGTAAACAAAGAAAAACAAAGCCAACTTTTGAAATCTTTCCACAATCTAGCCTGTGGAGGACATTTTTTTGCTCATGTGACTGCTCACAAGATTCTGCAAGCTAGATATTATTGGCCAACTCTTTTCCAAGATGCACATAATTGGGTGAGAAAATGTGAACTCTATCAGCAATTTGTTGGAAGACCTAAGTTAGCTACTATGCCTCTCAAGCCAGTGATCATAGAAGAACTTTTTCAGCAATGGGGGCTTGATTTTATTGGGACTATAAACCCATCTTCAAGTGCTAGACATGATTATGTCCTTACATCAATTAACTATTTCACCAAGTGGGTAGAAGCAATCCCAACTAAGCATTCTACTTCAGAAGTTGTATGCAACTTCCTCAAAGAGAATATGATTTACAGGTTTGGAGTTCTAATCAAAATTGTTACTGATAATGTAGCTTGTTTCACCTCTTAGGAGATTACACAATTCTATTTCCATTATGAAATTATACTCTCTCATTCTTCTGATTATTTTCCACAAGGGAATGGACAAGCTAAATCCAGCAACAAGAACCTGGTAGCTATCATCAAGAAGCTAGCAGATGACAATCAAAGGACATGGCACAAAGCAGTGGTTGATGCTCTATGGGTAGATAGAATCACACCAAAGAGGGAAATTGGTATGTCTCCTTTTCAACTTCTTTATGGTATCAATGTTGAGATACCAATCACCTTAGAATTGCCAGCATTGAAATTAGCAAAGGCAATTGAAGATCAGACATATGAAAGTTCTCTTGATAAAAGAATCATATGCCTGACTAAGCTAGAGGAATAGAGAACCATGGTGGTGGACATAATTGCTGTTCATTAAAGTCTGGTAAAGAAACTCTTTGACCAGAAGGCCAAAAATTGTGATTTCTAGATTGGGGATCAAGTCCTACTATGGGACAAAAGGAGAGAACCAAAGGGGATGCATGGAAAGTTTGACTCCCTTTGGAGAGGCCCATTTATAATTCATCAACACATTGGTGAAAATAGCTTTCTACTGAAATATCAAGATGGCACACTCTTTTTTGTACCTCACAATGGGCAGCATCTAAAACACTTCAACTCTTGAAGTATCAGAACATTGCATATGTATATATCTATATTTGTACAGTTTTTAATTCTATTTTATTTTGTTTGTTTCTATTTTTGATGCATTTCATTTCTAGGTAGCATGACTCCGTAACCCAATGGTACACATGAAGACATTGGAGATTCTGGATTCTACTCCTTTCAATTCATTTTGCAATTGATAGAAGTTCCCCAACTGGAGCCAGCTGTTGTCCCCCAAAAATATCACTCATTTTTGGGACAACATTTGAACTATTTTGGTCCTACAGACCAAAATTGTCTCTTCCCTTTTCAAAATTTGTCTTGGGCATTCAAATTCCTCATGTTTTAGGCTTAAATCTATTGACTCTGCAGGTGGGTTCAATCAAAAGAATCGGTTTCTAACACTTGGTCATTTTTAGGATTTGTTCAGTGCCTTGGTTTAAATAAAAATCTCCATTGGCAAGCATCAATAGTAGGTTCAATGTTTGGTTCATCCTTTGGTTCAATGTTAAATGGTTCAAAGGTGGATTCAATCAAGTAGTTCAACAATTTATTTCACTCATTTGGTTCATCTGCTTTGTTTCAAATGCTTTGATTCATCCTTTGGTTCAATCAAATGGTTTGTCAATTAGTTTAAGGCTTTGTTTGAACCCTTGAACCAAAACTTGGTTCAACAGTTGGTTCAAGTGACAAAGTTCAAATGAGTGCCCCAAGATTCAAAGACACAAGTGCCCTTACGAAGGGAATTCCTATGGCAAAAAGTGACCAAGGCAAACAAATGGACCAAGACAAAATCCTGACAAAATACCGTGGATGCTACCAAGTGTCAACAACCGAGCCTCATTAAACTTTGTTTCTCCAAATTGGTGGATATTGCCACGTGTCCCTCTTGAAGCTTGTTGGTAACCTCCAAGTGTCAATATCCATAGTCTCTTCCCTTAGCTTCACTGTTTTGAGCAAAGACCATGATGGGCCTAGGGACGAGTGACTAAATGAAGTGAATTGCACCAAGTATCTGCATCTACGTGACTAACAAATGTATTTAGACCGTGCCACGTGTCCCTTTCAAAATTTGGTGGAAGCTGACAAGTGTCAATCTCTGCAATTTCTCCCTCCTGCTTCTTGTTTTCATAAAGACTGTGGTGGACCCCCAGTGAGATGCTGAAGAAAGTGTAACGCACCACGTGTCATCATCCACCTGATTCTCCAATGATGAGTAGAAGTGGCCACCTATTCATTTATAACTTCATGGAGAGTGACATGTGTCTACGCCTGAGTTTTGAACAAGTTTCTAAGCTCATCCTAAGCATTTTTTTAGCACAACAAAGACTGCCACATGTTATCATCCACGTGAATCTCAAATAATTCTTGAGTGTTTTCAAAGGCTACTAAAGCACAACGGAGACTGCCATGTGTCATCTTCTATAGGGCTCTCAAAGGATATGTCATCTTTTGAGTCTCATTTCACTTTGCTTCTAAGAGCCGTGAAAGCCACCATGTTCCCTTTGTAAGTTAAGCGGAAGATGCCAAGTGGCATCATCTGCATGAATCCAAATGAGTTACGCATAGTTCTATAGTGTTTCTAAAATACAATGAAAGCTGACATGTGTCATCCTCCATAGGATTCTCAAGAGGCAAGCGGAAGTTGCCACCTTTTCTGTTGTAAATCTGCAGAGAGCGACAAGTGTTTGCACCCATGATTCTAAGTTTCTAATAAGTTTCAAAGTCTCTATCAAAAAATGTTTCTCATAGTCCCACAAAAGTTGCCATGTGTCTTCACCTATTTAGCAGTGGAATGTGCCATGCGTCAATTGCTAAAGACCAACAGAAAGTGACTAAGGAACAGAGCATTGAATTGAATCTAGGACCCGATTCAAATAACCAGAAAAGGAGGAATGATGAAGAAGAATCAGATAGCCAAGTGGACATTGAAATATGTAAACTTCAATAGCATGACTTGTTTCTCTGCATTGAGAAAAGAAAATGGGTAGATGCCCCTAAGTTCCATCCTGCCTTCTTAATAGATTTCAATGCAACATGATGTGTTACTCTTCCCGAGTCCTTCTTAAAGAGGCTATATAAGGGACTCTCTTCTATTGTAATAGGGATCTCTTTTTGACAAGGAGAACGAAACTCTACCCAAATTGAAAGGCACTTATGAGACTTTGAGCTTAGTTTGTTGATCATATTTTGTTATCAAAATAAGAAAGCAAGTGATTTTTCAGACTTTGTGCTATAATATCTTTGTTGTTGAGTAAACTGTTCTTATGTCTTTTTCTTCAATATATGTTCTGTTCCTTTAATTTTACAAGCATAATTAGTGACAACAGTCAAGAAGGTGTCATGAAGAGTCAACTGTGGAGAGTCTTTGTGCCCCCATAATTGCCTTTAGTTTGTTTTCTTTTCATTTTTGTGTAAAGGACCTTGGGGTGACTTTGTGCCCTCATTGTCTTTCGTATCTTACTCTTGAGCAATTCAGGCATAGACTTTGTGCTGCATCTTGATTTGCTAGTTATTACATCCTTTGTTACATTTTGCGTTTAATATCTGAGGTACTCTTGTGACTGGTTGAAGAGTACTTCTGAAAGAAGAGGAGTGTTGTCTATCATTTCCTTTGAGTTTTTCCTTTGATCCACATGCATCATCTCTAAGAAATGAGAGAAGGATGGTTTGTCCTACCCCTGAGTATTATTTTCTGTTTTATATATATATATATATATATATATATATATATATATATATATATATATATATATATATATATATATATATATATATATATATATATATATATATATATAGGGAACCTCCCCTTGATGAGAGGAGAGATTAGTCCCCTTTTGATGTGGTAAAACTATACATTTGGATGACTAATCTTCCTACTTTGGCTGATCAGACCTATTTTGTTTATCAGTATGTTGATCAACAAAATATTCAACCAACAAGATCAATATATTTATAAATAATATATAAGATCAACTAACCTCAATTCTTTTCAACTATTTTCATAGTTATTTATAACAATATATGCACATTTCCCTATATCTATATTGTCAGTTTGCTATATCTATATTCAATTATCTATATCTTTACAGTTCAATAAACCCAATTCATTATGTATTCTATATTGAAATATAACATGAAAATTGCTATAGTCCAAAACACACATTTTAAGTTACTTTCTAAAAATAGTGAACTTTATGTTATTCTATCAGACATCTATGTAAAAGTGGGTTGATTTAACTATTTTGATTATACCTGTAGATTAATAAATATTTCAGATAAAATGATCATTTACTAAATAAAGACATGTAGATTACTAAATTTCTTCATAGATTCATTATTATATATTATGAAAACTTTATAGGTATGAAAAATATTATATATATCGTCATCAAAATATATATCACAATTTATAGATCATAGTATGACATAGAAACTATCTACATTTCATAGGGAAATAATATCATTGATGTTGGTCAGTCTAATGATGAAAAATATTTCATAGTTCACTATCATAATTAAAATTTGAAACTAAATATAACATTTTTATATATCCATAACTCTCTATACATTTTATATATATTCTCTATGCAATAAAAATATAGTTCACTATATGTATATCATCTCAGTTTTGAAAAATAATAGCATACTCAACATGGATTTATATAACAAGTTTATATACTATCTACACTCTCAGTCATATAGTTTCATATAAACAATAAACATCTAGTCTTTCATATATAGTTCATACATAGTTTTTTCCAAATTTTCACATAATAATTTTATAACTTCACCTACCTAGAATTTTGTCTAATGCTAAAATGGTAAGAGCCACCCGCCCCCTCCCCCCCCCCCGCTCCCCCTCTCTCTCTCTCTCTCTCTCTCTCTCTCTCTCTCTCTCTCTCTCTCTCTCTATCCTTATCCTATTTGCACTACTATCCTTTTCTCTACTTCATGATCTTTCTTTTCTCCTCTACCCTCACCACCTCATTTATTTATTTTTTATTGAAACTAAATGCTCAACAATTTTTTTTGAAGCATTAGCTTCTTTTTGTTTCTTTTTTTCATAAATGTATAATTTTCTTAATTATGAATTTATTTATTAATTATAAAAATTAATACAGTTGATTTAATTGTTTTATTTCCTATATGAAGCTTTTCTTTATATATATATTTTTATTATAAGATAATTATTAATTATAATATAACTAATATAAATTATATTATATTCCTTTAAACAATAATTGATATTCCTAAAATATCATAAAGTTAAATTATCAATGTTCTCAAACATTAATAAGACATGATGGTTTGGCTAGATGCGGTAGTAACTAGTTATGAGTCATGAAAATTTACATTTTTTTAAACATTAATAGTTATAAATGCATTAACATGACATAATGAAATCACATATATTGATTCCACATAATCATTAAACTAAGATAACACATAACTAACATGCATAAACAATTATCTAAATGAAGACAACATAAAAAATGTACTAACTCTAACCATTCAAACTATGAATTTGATGTGTACTATTTAACATGGTGTATGTATGGGGTCTAGCCACTCTTCTATCTTCTCATATCACCTTTTTCTATGTCACTCACTCTCTCTCTCTGATGATGCTCTCCCTCCATCTTTCTCCGAGGGATGAATCTCTCCTACATCGAACTCATGACAAGAAGATAGTTAGTCCATAGCATAATGACATATATCATAAAATACTAATGAAATAGAAAATAAATATGATTATACTATAATAATATAAAATACAACTAGCTCATAGAAATGCAATTATTAAATCAAATCAATGTACTATTGTATCATAAAAACATACAACTTATAGTTTAATCAAATAATAATCAATTAAATTATCAACCACAAAAATTGACAGATATTAAAGTGAATTTGCTTAGTGAGAAATTTAGATATAACATCCATCCCAAAAAATCTGGTCATCATCTTGATGACACTTATTTAACATAAGTTTTGAATTAAGAACATTATTCAATAGAAAAACACCAATAGGATGAAGCATCAAATCAAACAAATAAATGTTTAAATTGCCTATATAACACATCATTTTCCTTCCTAGTAGCACTATCCTTAGAGTATTTATCACACAAGACCTTTCACTATGACATATATCTATTATAAAAATGTAGTTTACAAGTTTCAATTACTCTGATTGCTTCTAAAATGATCACCCCGTGATCTAGGACATGCAAAGCATTCTAATCTAAGACATGTGAAGGATCAACTATATACTTTTTAAGATAAGAAACATGGAAGACATTATGTAATATAACTAGGTCTATTGGTAATAAAAGCATATATGCTATAATATTGATCACTTATAAAACCTTGAAGGGTCCCATATATCTATGTGAGTTTTATTGACTTCCTAAATTTAATCAAGCTCATATGTGGCTTAACCTACAAGAACACTTTATCACCAACTAAAAATTGCCTATCTATTCTCTTCAAATCACCATAACACTTCCACCTATCATTGTCCCCAATTAATATATGCTTGATTGATGTAAATTAATTTTCTATTTTAGAAAGCATCTCAGGTCCCAAGACTACCCTATCTTCCAACCTATCCCAACTAATTGATGTCCTAAACCTTATTCCATTCAATGCTTAAAATGGTTTCATATTTAAAGATAATTGGTATGAGTTATTGTTAATAAATTAAACCAACAAAAGATAATCTTCCCACTTTAATTGATGATCCATGCAATACAAATGAATAATATCATCTAACCCCTGATTAACTCATTCAATTTGACCATTAGTCTCTCAGTGATATGTAGTGTTGAAGTTTAATTGCATACCCAAAGCTGAATTTAGAGTTACCCAAAATATATAATTCATATTCAGATTATGATCTAAAATGATCTTATCTAGTAATCCATGAAACTGATATACTTCCTTTATGAACCTCTTCATAAGGGTACATGCATCATCTATTAAATTAGTTGGTATAATATTATCTACCTTATTTAACTTATCAACTACAATGAATATCATATCATGCCTATTTCATGACAATGATAAAATTTGGGCAAAATACATATTCATCACCTATCCATTCCATTTTTGTATGTCATGTGGATATAACAATGCAAACAAATCCACATAATATGACACAAAGTCTACTACATATTTCTTGATTCCCTTCCAAAAATAAAGTGGTCTAAGTTCTCCCATGATCTTGGTTACTCTTGGATGTCCTAAATATGGGGTATTGTGTATTTATTTTAGCATTGTGCTCTTCAAATTCTCCTTATTTAGGACATACATCCTTCCATTGTATCATAAAATACCATCATTATCTAATATAAATCCTTTATACCTAGGATTCTAAGCAGTCATAGATAATGCTTTTCTTATATAATCATAAAATTCA
>JARHVA010008223.1:195000-202500 GCA_037957365.1 Torreya grandis
AGATAACACACAACTAACATACATAAAAAATTATGTAAATGTAGACAACATTAGAAATATACTAAATCTAACCATTCAAATTATGAATTTAATATATATTATTTAATGTGGTGTGTTCATGGGTTCTAGCCATTATTCTATCATCCCTCAATACCTCCATCTACGTTACCCTCTCTGATGATATTGTCCCTCCATCATGCTCTAAGTGATTAATTTATCTTACATCTAACTTATGAAAAGAATGTCGTTAATCCGTAGCATCATGAAATATATCATAAAGTACTGATGAAATAATAAATCAACATGATCATATTATAAGAATATAGAATACAACTAACTCATAGAAATGCAATCATGAAGTTAAAGCAACATACAACTGTCCCATAACAACATATTACTTAAAGCCTGATAAAATAATAATCAATCAAATTATCAACCATAAAAATCCATAGATATGTAATTAAGTTTGCTTATTGAGAAATTGGGATGTAACAGTGCAACAAGCATCTCCAATAACATATGCATTTATTAGTCCCAAATCCTAATCACCCATCACACCTTCATATCACAAACCATACCCTAATATCTAAATGTCCTCAATCAACATCATATCTCATAGGGGATACGTAGATACCTATCTAAGATGTTCAAAAGAATCAAAATCAAGAGTCGAGAAATGTCACAATGTCTCTCTAGGAAAAACTTTGCTCTTATACCAATGTCATCAAAATTACACATCTCTCACATTTATAAAATGAATTGATGACATTAAATGAGATCATTCTTGTATAGTATTGTGCATAGTCTTATTCCATAAAAAAATCATTCATCCAATGGTGAAAACCAATTTTCTAGGACCTTGGGCAAGTACCATGATGAAAACTAGTTTTTGTCATCATGTGTAAATAAATATTTGTCTACAAACACCTTCAAACTTGGGGTAAAAACCCACTACACTCATACATTCATATTCAAACATCCCTCTTTGACGCCATCTATGTCTCATTTCTTATATTTTAACTATCCTCATTTATCTTTATTTATCTTCCCACTAGCCATACGCATCCTAAAGCATCATTTTCAACCATCCTTATATATCTTATCCATCTTTCCACCATCTATATCCATCCTAAGCCATCCATTTCTTCCTATGTTGACCTCCATAAAGGAAAGGAAGATGTTTTTAGACCTATTTTGGCAACATCTTAACATATCCTCCAAACAACACTTGGGTGACTATCCATCTAGTTCGTACACTATATGGTCCTAGGAGATCCATAGTACATTCCTCATCATCCCTCATCATCCCTCATCCCATTTGAGTACTACCCAAATCCTTTCACCAAATTCCTCCACCATCATTCTCCAACCTAGTTAGTAGGATTGTTTTTCCCTTTTATATTAACCCCCTATTTGTACATACATATCCCAAAAAGAGCTTCAAAATCAAAATATCCTAAAAAGCATAAAAAATTGTAAAATTCAAAAAAATCTAAAAACATCTAAGTCATTTTGTCTCATGTCCTAAGCACTCTATTTCCTTATTCAAATTCTAGATCCTAATCTAAACATACAATGAATAACCATCAATTTATTTTTAATGTCCCATTTTAACCTCGTAAGACTTAGTCCAACTCATTTTATATCACTCATCACAATCCTATAAGCTTTCTCAGTGGGTAAATCATAATCACCCCTTTTGCGTAAGTCAACCTCACTATCCAATCAAATTATTAACCCCATCATTGTCAACCCATCCAAACTTGAGCAAATCACATCTGATCATTTAGTTGTGCTAGTTTTTTCAAATCAACAATGACTAGGATGAACCATTACCTATTTAAACTTAGTCAAACCACATCTTTTCTAGTTTGAACCTAGCACCCATCAAAATGAATCAAGTCCAAATTAAAATATTTTAGCTCTCCATTCCAAGTCAAAACTATTCAAGAATAGGGTTACTTTTACATTAACCCATCTTAATAAACTAGTTTTTGAACCAAAGTCAAATTTTCTTAAGAACAACTTTTCCAGATATTGTTAACCTATCACATTTCAAGTCAAAAATTTGATCAATGAAAACTTATATGTCCCTTATCCAATTTCATTTGTAACTATCATATCCCATCATCCATAAAGTTTATCCTCTTGGCTCATATCATTTCATGGCGGTAAAAAAGGTTGCACCAAGTCTAAACTTGACCACTAACTTGTATGCTTTTTTCAGGACAATAAATAAGACACCGATCACATACGAATAATGCATCATCTAATATACATATAGATACTTGTTTGATTTACTTGTATAATATTTTATGATGTTTTATTTTTTTCATTTTCTTTTATTATGTATATATTTGTGTCTACTCATCTATGTTTATCTGATTATTTACATATATTCAGTTCAATATCTTTTGTTAGACATTTTATGACTACCTTTGTACATATTTTTATCTTTTCATTTTTTCTTATATCATCTTTGTAAAATAACATATGTAAAACATGTCATCTTGTTTCATTATATGAATGGTTCCTTATTTAACATGTTACTTATAGACACTTTATTTTTTTTATCTTAGTGTCTTTTGCATTAGTCCAAAATGCACTTTGCAAAATTTTCATCATGACTACATACATGTCATGTTGCACATTGCCTAATGCTACATTAAAATGGATTTCATAACACAAATGGTTGAAGACCACGATAGCATAAATCCACCCCCATCAACATCCTATCATCAACAAATCATTTATCCGATCTAGATCAATCATCCAAATCAAATCCTCTAACCCCTCAATCTACCATCCCAATAATTTTCATATCCAAGTTAAATCACCATTAAACCTATCTAATAAAATCAAATCTATCCAACATCTAATTATCAATATTGTCCAAGTCAATCAACATTTGAATACAATAATCCAATCATCAAAATGAACATCTAAGTCCAATCATCTATCATGTTTCTAATACTATCTAACAATCAAAATCATCACTAATTTAAAATCTCTGCTAGAATCCATCATCCTCATCAATCTTGATCATTTTACTAAGTGTATCCTTTGGACATCATCACCATCTATTATCCTATAACTCTGCTTCAGGGAGAGCAACATTGGCTCAAGGTCTCTTAACACTATGTAGGTAGTGATCAGATGCCCTCATGACTTCTTCTCTTTTGATCACTGAAATCTTGTATTCCTCACTTTCACATCATTTTGTCTTTTCTCAACTTATGTTTTGAGCTAAAACCTATCAAATATTCAATCAATCACTCAAATCATCATCTTATTTCATCCCACAACTTCCCCAACATGCATCCTTACTTAAGATATGTCTAAATCTCATGGCCTTATTAATCAATCATCCAAGTACACAACTCTTCCAACATGTGTCATTGCCTATAATACTTATAAATCGTGCATCATTTTATTATCATTTCATTATCACATGTGTCCTTGAGGGGGCATTATCTATCCTCTAATTTACTAACATCTATGACCATCTTTCTTCTTTGAAAGACCATTAATCTTCTTCCAATTGCAATGCCCTTTCAAAGAGGGAGAAAATGTATACATCTAAAATTGGTTGGTTCCACTTTTTTTTTCATTACTATCGTCATCACACATTTTCATAATGCTCACATTATTCTAGCATCTCCCCCTTACATATTTTTTCATCATACTAACTTTATCCCTCATCCCATCCAAACTGTGCATCAAATAGTCATGTCATTAATGTCCCATTTAGTCTTGAATCAAATCCTCACAATTCTTAAAGAATTTAAATTTTTGTACCACCTACCCTCACCTACCCCAACTAGCCTTTCCCACAAATCCACCTACTAATCCCCACCTAATCACCAACTAATCATCATTAGTGATTTTTAAAACAATCTAAAATTATCTACATTCTCTAGAATCCTTTACACTCCTCTTTCTCTCTCTATAATTCTCCAAGGAATTTTATATTGCTTGAAAATTCCTCACCACCTCCTATATAATCATGCACATCCCATGCATCAACCATGAAGGAAATAATTGAGGAATAATTTTATCAACTTGTCTATTATCTATTGTCAAGCCATCATATATCTTCCGTTGTTGCAACAAGTCTTAAGCCAAACAAGCCATCCAACATTCATTCAAGGAGTCTCATACTTTGTCATTTTGGGGCACATCATTCACATTGAGAGGTATATTGAGTTGCATGATTGAGGTATAATTGCACATTCCAATTGTTATTTGTGTTGTTGTTTATATCTACCTTGCCCAATTAGAGATATGTTGCAAGTTGGATTAGTTGTAGGTAATAATCTCCATTGTTTCTTGCATATTTATTTTCTATTCCAATTTGCCTTCATCATAATGGCATCATATCTTGAGCTTAGAGAATGTTTATTCCTACCATAACAATAATAACATGGATAGCCAATGTTGTCATTAACTTCTTCGTCATTTGCAGCATGCCAAGAATTACTCTTCCATCATTCATCAAAAATAGGATACATGTCAGAACAATCATGTCAACATTTTAATATTATAAATAATTTAATTATGAAAAATATATATTTTCAAAACTCAATAAAAACTGAGTTTCCTTAGAAATTAATCACATCATTTAACTTCAGTCAATAAATATTAAATAAAATGTTTTTTTTTTTTTTTTAATTACAAATATATTAACAAAACTATTGTCAAAACTCAGCAGCAGGACAAAATAATGTACTAATTCTGAATACACATTTTTCAACACAAATTAATTGTTTGAAATGTTTACAAAATGACAACAATCCTGAAAGTGATAATGAGGTTAAGTATAAACATTAAGTAACTTCCTTCACAAATAAAAAAGGAATTCACGCAAACCCATAATAAATGAGTTCAATTTGTTTACAATACGTAAACAATTTTCATTGACAAATAAAAGATGTGACTGAACACAAACCCATGTAACTTACCGTCCACAATAAAAATGATGTCAAAAACAAGCCCACATAACTTTATCGGAAACAAATTACCCTTGTGCATCATTACAAACTACTCTGAAGCCACTGGAAATATTGGATATTTACACCACGCTCTCTCTTTCCAGGTTTCTTATCACCCATCCATCGTGTGCAGAGTTTACTTGCGAGATTTAAAGAAAGATTCTACTTCAACTGTATAAATCATGTGGGAATCGTCGTCATTTCTACAGTAACAGTACAAGACTTACGTATTTTATATGAAAAAGTGGAGACTCTGGGTAGAAAAACGCAATCCTGGTTGTTGAGAAGTCCTTTCAGTGTTAGATGGTAGTTCTCCCATATGATATTAAACAATGGACCTGTTTGGTGGTGGGCATCTGACTTTCACAGTAGTCACCATGAAATCTATCAACGGTAGTCACTATGAAGCCTATTTCTTTCGAACAAGTTGAGAGGATTGTCCATAAAGCTAAAGCTGACACCCATGCGACACCAAAGCTGCTGCAACCTGCAGAAAGTGAAAAGGCGGCTGTGCTCGCCAGAAGAAGATGGAAATCTTGTAAATTACATGAACGATAATGGCTATGGCTGCTGGAGTGAAGTTCCACAAAAAGCAGGCATCAATGTGAATCCATTATTTTATTCCTTTCTTTGTTCTCGCTTTTTATACGGACTTCACTCTAGATACTTAAAATAACATGCCCATGAGATACAGTTAAATTGCTGATTGATTAGAGGTTAAAAAATGAGCGCAGGATTGCAACCCTGTGGTAAAAGTTGCAGGCTCCAATGGATCAATTACCTGAGACCTGATATCAGGCGTGGGAAGTTCAGTCCCGAGGAAGAGAAGCTTATCATAAATTTCCATAGCATCGTTCGAAACAGGTTTGGATTTAATATGTTTTAATTTTGTTGGATAAATTTTTAAAATGGTGAAATTAAGCTGACGTTTAAGAACTTTTATAAGCGCATTAAATAAGAAAATAGTTAACATCTTTATACCATTATATGTTTGGGTAAGATAAATGAATTTATTATTGATATATATATACCTTTTGGGGAGGATATATCTTTATATTATTATATGTTTGGGTAAGATAAATAAATTTATTTTTATTATTTATAAATAATATTTTGAAAAAAGAATATCTGTAAAATTGAATTTAAATGTTCGAAAATTTGTATATTTAATACAATTTTAATATACTATATGCTATAATCAAAATATATTAATATATAAACAAACTTAAAATTAATAAAATTAAAAAATGATGATAAATTTAAACTTTGTTTAGACATATTAAATATATTATTGTTTTTCTTCCTTTTTACAACTCAAACTCTTCAACTAATAGATGCATTTATTATTTATAATAAATAAAAGTATATAGAAGTTCAAAAACCTCTTTAATTAATAAATGTATTTATTATATGAAATAAAAGTATATATATATATATATATATATATATATATATATATATATATATATATATATATATATATATATATATACACTTTTTTGTGGCATAAGTTGCAGGCTCCGATGGATCAATTACCTTAGACCTGATATCAGGTGTGGGAAGTTCAGTCCCGAGGAAGAGAAGCTTATCATAAATTTCCATAGCATCGTTGGAAACAGGTTTGGATTTAATTTTAATTTTATTAGATACATTTTTAAAATGGTGAAATTAAGCTGACGTTTAAGAACTTCGATTCAATGTTAGGCGCATTCAACAAGAAAATAGTTAACATCTTTATACCATTATATGTTTGGGTAAGATGGATGAATTTATTATATATATATATATATATATATATATATATATTGAGCCAAAATTTTTAATTTTTTTAATTAACAGATTTCAACATTACAAGCAAGTACCCATTAAGGTTAGAAGATAAATCCAAACGTACTGAAACAACTCTAACTAGAATGGCGCCAATGATGACGAGCATTGGTCAGAGGATCTGCTATTCTAAAAGCCAGAAAAGGAACTCGATGTCAAGTATGTGCTACCCAATCCAATGCAGAGTGAGGGGCGACCATATGACGGAGTGATTGCAATAAAATTGCTTGAAAGGGAAATGTTGAAAGGGAACTCAACGTCAAGTATGTGCTACCCAATCCAATGCGGAGTGAGGGGCGACCATATGATGGAATGATTACAAATAACAGTGTTTGAAAGAAAATGTTGAAAGCTGGGAAATACTCAACACCCAGAATGTGCTTGCTAACCCAGAGTGGGAGAGTAGCTACCATAGGGCGGAGATTTATCTATTACTAACAATTACTGAACGAGTAGCTAAACATTACAAACTATGATGAGCAAGAATAACTATACTATCAGTACTACTGCCAGTTTACAATATGAATGATAAGATCTTGCTTTGAATGTGGATCAACATATAAATCAAGCTGCAATAATATGTATTGAACTTCCTTCACTGAATAACAAGGATTAGATCTGAAAGTACAACAAACAGACCAACCTCACATTCTGATTTATGACAGTCCAGATTTCCATGTGC
>JARHVA010008223.1:207500-212500 GCA_037957365.1 Torreya grandis
GTATCAGAGTAGGTATTTTTCTTTTGGGTTAAAGATTTAGTAGTTGGAATTTTGCCAAAAAATTTATCATGTAAAATTCTAACTCCTTGCTCATTCCAGAATTTGATGGAAATGAGTATGATTATTGGTGTATCAAAATGATGACTTTTTTCGTAGGAAAAACATTGTGGGAGATTATTGAATCAGGTTATGCAAACCCAGGTGATTGGAATGCCCTCACAAAAAATGATAAAATAGTTAAAAAGGAGGCTAAGAAGAAGAATGCTCAAGCCTTATTTCGTATTCAAATAGCTCTAGATAAGAGCCTATTTCCACGAATTGCAGGAGTAAAGACAACAGAGGACGCTTGGAAGACTCTAAAAGAAGCTTACCAAGGTAGTGATCAAGTCAAAGTTGTCAAGTTATAGACATTGAAAAGAGAATTCGAGAATTTAAAGATGTAAGACGCTGAAAGTGTGAGTACCTATTGTGTCAGAGTAAAAGATGTGGTCAATAAGATGGCTATACTTGGTGAAATTGTGAACAATAAGGTTGTGATCAAAAAGGTGTTGAATACTCTCACATGAAGGTGGAACCATGTTGCCATAATCATAGAAGAAAGCAAGAATTTGTCTACCCTTTAATTTGATCATCTAGTTGGATCTTTGATGTCTCATGAACAAAGATTGAGAGATTCATTTAAAGAAAGTGATGAGAAAGCTTTTCCCCCCAAATTACAAATCAAAAAGAATGAAGATGCCAATAGTAGCATCAAAAGTAATCAAGGCCAAGGTAGAGGTCAAAATCAGAATTACTCAAGAGGAAATAGAGGCAGAGGTTGTTTTCGAAGAAGAGGTAGTTTCAGAGGGAAAGGTAGAGGCCAATTTGATAAAAGAAATATCCAGTGTTATCAATGTAACAAGTATGGCCACTTTAATTATGAGTGTAGATTAAAAGAAGGTATTAATGGTAAAAGCATTCATTATTCTCAAGAAGGTGATGAGAATCCTCCAGATAATTTATTTTTATCTTATGACAAAGCTGAAAATATTTCTAAAGATGTTCGGTATTTATATTCGGGATGTTCTAACAACATGTCAGGGAATGAAAAACTATTTTCTATAATGGATAAAAGTTTTATTTTCAAGATCAAACATGGTGATGACAAATCATTGGAGGTTGTTGCAAAAGGAGTTATAGAGGTCCATACAAAAGAAGGTATGAAGAGTGTTAAAAACATTTATTACACTCCAAAGTTAAAGCATAATTTGTTGAGTGTTGGACAATTATGTGAGAAGAATTATAAAGTTGTATTTGAAAATCAACAATGTATAATTTATGATAAGAATCAAGGAAATAAGGTGGTAATAGTTGTGCCTATGACAAAGAATATGATGTTTCCATTGAAGTTTAGTGAACATAATAAGATCTTTGTCAATATGGCATATGAGGATACAAGTTGGTTGTGGCATCTCAGGTATGGGCATTTACATTTTCATAGTTTGAAGATTCTAAAATCAAAAGCATTGGTTTTTGGTTTACCTAAGGTTGAAGAGCACAAGGAAGTTTGTGAAGGATGTGCTAAAAGAAAACATGCAAGAGAGAAATTTCTAAAAGGCAATGTATGGAGGGCCCATTATCCACTCCAGTTAGTTCATTCAGACGTTTGTGGTCCTATGAAAACAAAGAGTTTGGGTAAGTTATCATATTTCATTACTTTTATTGATAATTACTTACGATAGTGTTAGGTTTATTTTTTGAAGATCAAAGGTGAAACTCTTGAGACATTCAACAGGTTTAGAGCCCTTGTAGAAAATGACAAAGGGTGTAAAATCAAATGCTTAAGGACTGATCATGGAGGATAATTTTGTTCAAAAGCCTTTCAAGGCTATTGTGATATGCATGGCATTAGAAGACAACTCACCACTGCATACACACCTCAACAAAATGGTGTAGCTGAAAGGAAGAATCATACAGTTGTGGATATGGCACGAAGCATGCTATAAACAAAAGGATTAAGTAATTCTTTTTAGGGAGATGCAGTTGCTACAATATTATATATTCTCAATCGGAGTCCCACTAATGCACTTGACAAGATGACTCCGTATGAAGCATGGTATGAGAAAAAGCCAAATGCTAATTATTTCAATGTTTTTGGTTACTTAGCCTATGTTCATGTTCCTGATCAAAAGAGGCAAAATTTAGATCTCAAAAGTGAGTCAAGTATTTTTGTTGGATATAGTGAGGAAAGTAAGGCTTACAGGGTATATAATCCTCTCACTAATAAGCTTATTGTGTCAAGAGATGTGATTTTTGATGAAGGGGGAGTTTATGGTCATCAGAAAGGCCATATGGAGAAGTCAAAATATATTTTAATTGAAGTTATTATGGATGATATTGATCATGGGCAGCCCACTAATATTTCTGTTCCAAGTGCTACAAATCCACCAAGTAACCCCTCATCTAGTTGTTCAATTCCAAGTGTAAGTCCAGATTCAAGTCCTAGTTCTACAAGGAAGGTAAGAATATTGAGTGACATTTATCAAAGGAATTCAAATCAAGCACATGAAGAAAATCTAAGAGGTGAGACACTGAATTTTGCTTTACTTACCAAGGCTGATTTTGAACCATCATGTTTTGAAGATTCATATACTAATGAGGTTTTGATGCAAGCAATGCAAGAAGAGATGAATTCTATTCATAGGAATGACACTTGGGAGCTTACAAAGCTTCCACATGACAAGAAGAATATTGGCACCAAATGGGTCTACAAGACTAAGTGTAATAGTGATGGAAGTGTTGAAAGGCATAAGGTGAGATTAGTTGCTAAAGGCTTCGCACAAAAGTATGGCATTGATTATGAAGAGACATTTGCACCAATAGCAAGACAAGAGACCATTAGAATGCTGATTTTATTAGCAGCTCAAAAGAATTGGAGCATCCATCATATGGATTGGAAAAGTGCCTTCTTGAATGGGTACTTAGAAGAAGAAGTATATGTGGAACAGCCACAAGGTTTTGAAGTGCAAGGAAAATAAAATCATGTCTACAAGTTAAAGAAGGCCTTGTATGGCCTCAAACAAGCACCAAGAGCATGGTATGCTAGATTGATGGATATTTGAATGAGAATAGCTTTCAAAGAAGTAAGAGTGAACCTACCTGTTACTACAAACAAGAAGGTAATGATATTCTGATTGTAAGTTTGTATGTTGATCACTTGTATATGGGTAGCAGTTCTATGATGAAGGATGAATTCAAAGTTTTCATGATGAATGAATTTGAGATGAAAGATTTAGGCCTTATGAAATATTTTTTAAGAATGAAGGTTTATCAAAGGGACTTATGTAGTGTTCGACAATGTGATGTTTTTTAATCAGTATAATAGCTCCAATGACATCATGATGCTCAATTTAGAAGACTTTGCCTCAAAGCCACAACATATCTACATCTAAAAACCCTGCTGCAGCATTGAATATTGTTCTCAAGGATTTTTACTGTAATAACTACGGCTTGCCAATTATGTGCGACGTGGACACAACAAACAATATGCCCCTTTTTGAACACAAACACTGCCCTTATAACAGATTTTGGGCAGCCGAAATATCAACAAAACCAAAACAGATCCACAGACTTGCCTCAGCTGGTAGATCATGCCGAGGTTCCGGTGAGAGGAGTTGGTAATATTATGTTTGGAAGCCATGACGTTAACAATATGAATGCCGATGAAATTTTAATAATACCCAGCCTCATCAGGCCAAAAGAGATTGAAGAGCTTATTGCAAAAGGAAAATCCTTATTAAAGTGGTATGAGGTACCACAATGATTGATGTTACGCTCAGCACATGTCAATATTTCTAAAATGTCATTGATCTCTGTCCCTTACGGGTATGACAGGTCTACTCTATAGAATCTATATATTGACATAACTCTCTAGGAATCTATATGTTAACATAGCTCGTGGGATTCTTATGGTGTTTTCCATAGGTGTGTAATTACTGCATATTTATTATTAGACAACCAAGTAGAAATTTTATGTTTGCTAAGTGTAAAATAGAGGCAGCACCGTGGTGGAAAAAATAGAAGCTGTTCGATTTCCAGGAACATCTACGCTGCTTATTTCCAGTATATATAGTTCGAAAATTGACATCCAAAATTTCATTTCTCTCTCTTCTATTTTGATCTCTTTAGCAAAGGAATGGTCATAAAAAATGGTTTTCTAATTTTCTATCGATCGTGAAAAGGTTATGAAAATCTTTTCATTGAGATGTCAATAGTTAAATGGCTTATAAATGGTTATGAAAATCTTGTTAGTAGGTTTAGACGTTAAATGTAAAATGGCTTGCATAATTAGTTTTAATTACTTATGCCAAGCCTTCTCTGATTGCCCTATCTATATAGATAGAGGTAAGAGGGAAGTTTACTATAACCTCAAGGACTCTGAGAGGCCTCACAGAAGAAATTTTGTTTGGAATTGAACCCAATTTTCATATATATATATATATATATATATATATATATATATATATATATATATATATATATAAGAGTAGAGTCAAACATATATATCCACATTAAAAAGAGTGGGATGATCATCCCTCTTAGGGGAGAGTCCTGAATAAAGGAATTCATCAACAGGGGATAAAGGGCTTTCAAATTAGCTTGTTTCTTCTATATATATCATTATATAAAGAAGAAAAAACTCCCCATCTAGATTAGGGATTGGCCAAATCACCATTTGCATCCACATCAAGCAATAGAGAAGTCCAATAAGCAGCCATGTCAGTAGTGTAATATTTACCATGAGGAGCAAACATATCATTAAATCAACGGAGGAGAAAATCTAACTCAACATGGGTGGTCTTGAGAGTGGTTGTGCTACCTCTGACATGTCGAAGGTGGAGAACCTATGGTGGGATATCGAGAAGATCCCAACTCATGGTGCACTGTGTTTTCCCTCTGTAGTTCAGTAGGTCTTTCAAATGCTCAAACTTATTAAAAACATTCTCCACTTGAGCTTGTGG
>JARHVA010008223.1:217500-230000 GCA_037957365.1 Torreya grandis
ACTAGACAAGGAATACTTAAAACATATGAAATTTCTCAAGGGGTTTCTAAAATAAGGTGTGAAACCCAATAGATGCTTCCCTAATAGCTAACCTTCTTCATGACACTTATGCTCACTATTTACAGTCATTCACTGCTCTTTTAGGACTCATTCTTCACATTTTTCATCCAAGTGGCCTTTAGTTGGTCAATCAGATCCATAGAAGAGGTGTAAGTAAACCTAATAAAATTCCCTCCTCCTTTCACTCCATTAGTTAAACCTTAAAATTCCCAAAAATAGACTTTCCATTCTCTTACTTAGTAGTCACTTTGTCTTTTCATTGCCTGTCTAAGGCTGCTTATGATGAGTAATGTATAAGAGATGTTTTTAAGATTTTATGTAGAGAGATATGAATATAGGTATTTATAATAAGCCTCACTTGACCTCATCCAATGTTTCTCATTTACCATTTCCATTATACACCTACAAAATAATGAAAAACCTACAAAAAAACCTAAATTTAGCTTCTCAGTACAAGTAGGCTACAAACTAATTTGATGTCAACAAGCCTAAGATAGTATTAAATAAATATAAAACGTTTCCAAGTCCAAACTACCCATCCTAAATTCATATCAAGTGATATTTCCTTCATCAGGTCTTAGATAGGGTTTTAGGCTGGTTTTAGAAGTTTTGGTTCTTAAGAATGATTCCTAAAAACCAAACATTCAACCCCTAAAATAATTCCACTAAAACCAAGTGTAAGACCCTACCCAACTACCCATGTCTATTTTGGGGACCATGCAATGTGTTTTGTTAGGTATAAACACTTGAATATGGCCTATCATGTTTTCATTAGCATTCTAGGTACCTATGTCATGGTTTTAGGCGAACATTGACCCCTCTAAGTCATTTCATGCAAACTGATGGTTGTGATTCACCCTAAAATTCCTCCTAAAGGTCATCAATGGGGTTATAATGGTTTTATGATCATGTGAAGTGATCTAGACCCTTGTAGGGCTTAGGTCTACTTCTAGGTCTAATATGCCTAACTGTGTTTCATGACCTAAAACCTCATCTTAGCTTTTTCAAGCATATGCAGGTGAGTAATCATGTTTATACACCTCCAAATCAAGTCCTTACATAATTATATGGTGTTATAAGTCTCCTCATGTCACCCTTCCAACATCCACATAGTAAACGTGTAGTCTTTGCCTTGACTTTGAGTGCCTTTTGTTTGAGGCAAAATAGAGGACATCTCCCTTGTTTGTTCAGCAAAAATAAGTCTATGAAAATTTATATTAAGTCATGAGGAAATTATATGTCAAATTTTAGGGATTTATCACACCGTTAAACCTCTCAACATCATAAATTTCTCAAGACTGGCTTCTCAAACCTCATAATAATGCAGGGTCTAGAACCTTAGGCTGTGTGTGGAGTTAGGATAAGCTTTTTATCTATTTCTCCTCTCTAAGAGTCTCATAAAGTTTAATTTAACAATGTGGGAGTGGTATCCACATATTCACCATTCTATATCTCTGCCACCCTCTCATGTCACGTCTCTCCTTTGTTAGATTTAGTCTACAATCAGAATGTAGGTGCCTATTTGAGTGGAGTTGAAGGTTTCTTGTGGGTGTATGTTCATGTTTGTACATTGAGCTTCATAATCTAGGTTCCTCTTGAAGTATCTGAGATTATTTCATAGTTGAAAATATTCATATCACTCTTTAGGTCTATTTCAACATCTAAACTTCCTAATCCCAATATACTGTCAGTCAACATTCAGACTATAGGTGACATTTTGAGACAAGAGGGACTCCTATAGGTGATGAAATGAGTCATATCATTATACATTACCTCACTTACCTATGTGTGCTATCATTAGTCAATACACATATATTTTATCTTTTCTCATGCATAGAAACCATGTAGCTATTCCACTATAGGTCAGTGTTATGTTGGTGGGTCATTTTAGCTTCAAGGGTACTGTAGCTTACTAAGAGTTTATAGTATAAACCTACCTAAATTGGAAACTTGTTTTCATTATCCTTTCATGACCCAAAAACCACTTTATTATATCAATACATTTACCCTATGCTTGTAATAAAAAATGGAGACTAATATACCCATCCAAACCTCAATATACTTCACCATGGAAAGACCAACTGTAAGGCATAATCCTGATTCGAAGAAGTTAAGGTAAATTCTCCCTTTAAGTACTTTCTCAACATTTTCTAATTGTGAGTGTCAATGAATGGTGTAAGTGTTAATATAACTAAGTTTATACATTTCTAAGTTCTCAAACCATCTTTAAACATTACAAATTCTCAACATAAATTTCACACTTCCTCACAATCACTATTTGAACATTCTTAAACAATCCTATAGGTGGAAGTTGTAGGGTTGCTTGACTATGTGCTAAGAATTGATTTTACAACCAATATTGAATTTATTTTCATAGTTGAAACTCGTTTTCAGCACTTTGAGAATCCTCTCAACACATTTAAATCTTCAATTTTCATTAGCATGACTACTCAAGGCTCGTTTACTCTTGACTGTAGGTGTTAGTCATAGGGTTTCCTGACTATATGTAATTATTTAGAATTCTTACTCCATAAACCATGGATACTTGATATTAAGCATTTAAAGGATAAAACCATGCCATTATAGGTTAGAAAGAACATGTTACCCTTGATCTAAATGCCAATATAGGAAAGTGAATCTCTACTATTGATGGAACCTTGTCTATAGACTGTGATGGAGATTCCAACTAGCAAAGTGCGATAATCTTGCTCATATATTGACTTCCACACATGAATAATAGGATAATAACCTTGTGATAATAATGTTTTTACCCTTAAATAACATGTACAAAACTTTAATTGTTTAGACCAATCCAAATAGAGAAGGAAACCAAACACCATGGGGATTTAAAGGCATAAAATAATAACTATCATTCTTTGTAATAGTTCATGAAGCATAGTACACTAGGCATCTAACTATTAAAATGAAGTTAGAGTAAACAAAGAGTATTACCTCCCACCAACTGCACTTTCCCTAACTCAACTTCTCCTAGGCATACCAAACTAAAATTAGTTGACCATTTTAGCTTCTAAAAGAGAGTGATAAGAAAGATAGGCCAATTTTTGCTATTTTCAGACCTGCCAACACTACTTGAATGTGGAAATGAACTAAGAGGATCTAAATAGACATTTTTAGATTATCCACATGTGAAAAAACTATATCATAGGTTGTACAACTACCTAAAACCACATGAAATTACTTAATCTTCTTTTTTTCAACATTACACCTATAGTTGTCATTTAAATGCTACCATCTTTGGCATGCACCTAACATGTAAGACATTGAAGTACACTTGGACACACTTTTCTTACTATATAAACTTTACTACCTCAATAAATGACTCAAAAATGTGACCGTACATGACATAAGACCAACTATGAAAATGTAACAAGAGATGAAACATATATTTGACCTTATTAAATACCATGGGACACATTTTTCACCCTAAAAGATCCCTTTAACAAGTTTTACTATATAGGTATTTGACCTAATTTAATTTTTTTTTAGATTATTCAACATTTTGGAAATTTTCTAAGGGTGGAAAGCAAGCTCTACCAAAGACCAGTAGCCTTATCCTATCAATTGGGATATGGAGTCACCTATACACACGTTTGACATTAAATTACCTCTAAAATAACAACAAACAAAAATAAATAAACACACAAGACAAGACACCAAAGGTAATGAACTTGTTTTCTCAAGAAAACTTATGGAAAATACACACAACAAAAATAAAGCATACTTATCCTAGTACGTATAAGACCTTAGCACTTGAGGTGAAGAAAAATCACCATCACTGCAACCAAGATCAAAGATAGTATCTATTGCATCATTATTACTCCATGTAAGCAAACCAACATGTGAAAAATACTTATCAATAAACTCTTTCTTGTGTAAATAATCAAATGACTTACCATCTTCAACTCTTTCTATCTACAGGTGATCTACTTGAATATCTCAAGGATTTTTCATCTTGTACTGCAAGTATCTTATTTGAATTTGTAGTTTGCTTGACTTCTGCCATGAACAATTGGAATTTCTCAAACTAAAACTTAGGATTCATCAATGTTGCTTCAACCTTACCCTCTTCTAGGACATGATGTTATTGATGCATAAGATCATCAAGCTTGTTTTATTCTTTCTGATCTAACACATTTGAAAATGGTTCAACCTTAGGTTGAGGTGTTGACTGCTTCTCAAACATACACATCTATGCCTTAGCCTTATTGGATTATTTCATGACTGCATCTTCCTTGATAGTATTTTGATACTCATATTTATGTTTAACAATAAACTATCCTTCATTATTGATAAGACACTCAAAAAAATTACTATGAGATTCATGCTTATATTTAGTGGGAGTATACTTACTCAACATCATCATTTTTAAGGACTCCTTCATCTTATACATGTAGAATGGCATTTTCTTCATGATTATCCTGATCTACCATAATTTGGAGAACACCATCATCATATAAATGATTAAGGTCATTACCCTCTGCAACTTGTGGAAAATAACTATCAATGATTACTTCATACTATCCATCACCTACATCATGGATGATGTATGTGTCAAGATTAGTCTACTCAAAGAAAATCTATGCATCATGTCCATAAATATCAACACCATACTCATTTATAAAAATGTTAGAGATACCTTCAAATTTATATGATGGTCCATCATCAATAGAAAACTCTTCTTGATCATTGATTGTGTAATTGAGATTAGAGGTTGTTTCTACATAGGGCTTAATGTGAAACTTAGCCAGTGGTTGGTTTTTAATGGTTACCTTTGCTCCATACTTTGTCTCATATCAGTTGATAAGTTGAATCATATCATGGTTGTGAAATACCTTGAGAGGAAGATATCAAATTAAGCATTTAAATCAACCACTACTATATATATGATCCAAGAAACAATTCAGGTGACAATTCGGGTGATAGTTTTACCCTAATTGATGATGAAACTTTTGAGAGCCATAACTTTTGCGCCATAGCTCTGATTGACTCCCTGTTTAAACCATTAGAAAGATAAGAATGAGGAGAACATGGTGAGATGACACCAAGATATGATTGATGGGTTTTGACCCTTAAAAAACCAATATAAGCAGCCTAAATGTCAATTTTAGTAGTATAATCTAAAAATAGTAATTCCTCAATTTTTGTATTTTTGTAAGTCATGGAAGTTAAACCACTTAATCTCCCTTGATATTTGTGACCTTCCACGTCCTCCTCATACCTTAAAAATGTGTATAAATGAAAATGTAATCTGAAATGGAAACCAAACATCTCTTCCCAGTGATAAGCATATGGTTGTATTTGCAATCTTGAGTAATAAAACATCTCTTCTTAGATAAATCATTGTTACTATGTTATTTTCATGTTCTTTAAATATATGTCAATCAAAACTTCTAAGCTTTGGATCAATATTGAACAATTGGGAAGCTAGCAAAATAATGCAGGAAAATTCTCAAACCTTTGAAAAGCCCCACTAACTTACCTAGTGTCCCATCAAGGTGTGGCATTCCCTTACTATATGGTTCATATTTAAAACCTAATTTATCTACCATAAGCTTAGACATCACTGAGGTACTTGTCCCACTATCCACAATGCAATTGTGAATAAGTTTGTCTCCAAAAATGAGAGTGAGGTAGAAGGGTGGAGGATTTTTAGATTTAGAAGAGGCTTCCAAAATGTGAGTGGGAGCATTATTTAGGTCAACATTACCATGCAATGAAGTTTCAAGATGGGTAGATTTGAGATAACAATTTTTTAAGAAGATATTTTTGACCAGGCAAGTGTACCATTTCCCAATAAAGAAAGACTAGTCTTAGCACTCTTTAAATAATCAACAATGTTCAGAGCAAAAACATTCACATTTTTTTGTGTTATTAAAGGAAAATAAGTGATTTGAACTTGAGACATTAGATCACTTTGAGTAACCTTTCTAACATGCTGATTTGAAGTAGGTGAAATTTTTTTAGGGACTGTCACATTCATACTCATACTTTATTGCTTTGTAGGAGGATTACTTGAACTTGGGTTAACACCATGTTAATTTCCTAAACCCCTCCTCTTGGATCAACTATTATCTGCAACTAATGCATTTTGATTGAAAAAAAGGTGTCTTCCACTAGAAAGTTTTCAAGATTCACCTTTTGGGGATGTCATCCTTCATTTTTTTGCATGTAATTCTCATCTTATGATAAAAATTAAGGAGCAAATCCTCCTTGATAAACCATTTATTATCCTCCATCTCCATTCCCATCCATAGATTTTCCTTGCTACCATTTCTCTCCTTGAACCAAGTTACAATGAACTAGGACCATGGCACTTGTGTTGGAGGTGGAACTTAGGTTATATGCATTGGGTGGCCTATTGAAGTTAGAATGTCATTTCCCTCTACACTGACCAAAATTTTAATGTGATAACATATTTACTTTTTGAAGATAGGGGTAGAGGTTTTGATTAAATCCATACTACATATTTGGTTTCCTAACTTGAGCCTCTAAGGCTTGATACCTTGCCTTCCAATCAATGGTATCTTCTACATTTTTAGGGGAAAATCTATACTTGGTATTTGCATTTGGAATTTGAGAATCACTTGGAGTAGTTGTAGACATGTTTGGTAGTAAAGACATGGAGACATTTGGAGGTAGTTTAATAACTTGTATTAGGCCATTCTGATCTCTAATGGCAAGTTTATAAGTTTTAGGTAACGTGTAACCATCAATGGATTGTAACATGATGGTTATGTTAGCACCAATATCCCTTAGGTATGTAGGGAAAACAAATATTATAGGCTTTCTCATAGGAGGATTCAAACTTTGTTAAGCTATTTGTAATATCTCATTAAAGCCATGCATAATCTTCTTATGACCCTTTTGAATTACATTGATTTGATGAGTGAGTGATGTGTTATCACTATTGTCCTAAAACCTTGAAGTTAGTAACTCCCCAAAATAATCCCATGTGGTGATACGTCATGTGGTCAATGTCCTATACCAATCAAGATATTTCCCTCTAAGGGACATGCCAAGTAGTCTAATGGCAATATTGACTTTGATGACATTGTGAAAACTACAAAAGTTTGAGATGTCCCTAATATGCTCACTAGGGGTGATATGACCTTTATAATTGAAATTGGGAACACTTTTGATATCATTAGGGGGTATATAATCATATGAATTGAGGTGGATAGTATTTTTAGTGTTAAGTAATAGGAAGGTATGTTACCTACCAATATTATCCTCAATTTCCTCTTTCCACTCTTGATCTTCTTGGCTTGAAAAGTCCTCTCATTCTTCAAAGGTAAAGCTAGGGAATGGATGTTGTAATTCAAGAGAAAGGTCATGTTGAATGAGTGGGTTTATGGGATTTATATCTCTAATAGAAGTTATCCTAGTAAGGACCATGAATTATTAACACAAGAATGATAAAATTTGGTCTCAAAGTAGATATGACATTGAATAAAATCTCCAAATGTTGAGTATAACACCATAGGTAGCTGTGATGTTGTCAAGACCGATAATTACCCTTACAATATGTTTGTGAGATAATTATCCCATTAGGTGTGTTATAACTTTTACCACCAAAAAATTCACCCAATATATGGTTTTACAATCTTACATTAATATTTGGGCAACATGTGATTATCGATAGGCTTGTGGGTTGCCTATAAAAGATGTAAACGTCTAGGTTTAATGATTATCTCCATAAATGTGTCTTTAATATATTATCACCTACACTAAATATTTGATTTAATAAAAATGGAAATAAGTAACATGAAATTAAAATAAACTAAAGAGGTGATACCCTAGAATAATCTCCACTATGCTACCATATAAATGCACCATAAAACATGACTCACAACATTACTCTCAAAATCCTAAATTTTTGTAACATTAGTATTTCAAACATGGAGGTGATATAAATTAAAATAATCAAGGTAAGTAAACCATAGGTTGGACTATAAACACTAAGGATACTCCTTACACTTAGATATAAACAAATGCACTTGGCTACACTTCATGTGACCTGATAGAGTGGAAACTACTTGCATCATATATGGAAGAGTTGAGAGAAAGTAAGGGTAGATAATAATAACTTGACCTTTAATTATACACCAATTCACACACTTATAAAATATATATTATGAAATAAAAACTATATTTTAAATATTTATTTTAAAGGCAAAACACAATATCAAACTAGTAGACATTCTCCATACTAGGTGTGGAGTTTTTTTTATTAAAGCCAAAATGGCTTTCATTTATAGAGTTTGCGAGAAGAGAGAGAAGAGGTGGAGCTCAAATATCACAAGAAAACGTGCCAAATAATTAGGACTATTTACATTGTATTAGAATAAAGTGTGAAATAGAATATGAAGTTATACTTGGATAAGTGTTCATATGAAACATGACAAACTCTCCAAAAATAACTTCATAATGAGGTCTCTCTTGATTTCTAAAAAATGGAGTAGGAATAATTGAAAAATATTCACTATCTTAAGGGGTTTGGAAACAAGAATTGAAAGTCATCAGATGCTTCCCTAACAGCTAACTTTATTTATGACATTTATACACAATATCCATATTCATTCATTGGTCTTCTAGTTCTCATTATTCATATTTGTCATCCAAGTGGCCTTTATTTTCTTAACCAGATCCATGGAAGAGGTGTAAGGAAACCTAATGAAAATACCCATACCTTCCAATCCATCATTTAGAACTTAAAAATTCCCAAACATATAGTTCTCATTCTCTCACTTGGCAGTCACATTGTCTTTTCATTGCCTATCTAAGACTACTTGTGATGAATGATGTAGAAAATATTTTTATATGATTTTTTTTAGAGAGATATTAATATAAGGAATTATAATAAGTCCCTTTTGACCTCATATAATGGTTCTCATCTACCAATTCCATTTTGTACTAGAAAAACAATAAAAAAACTTGTAAAAACCCATGAATTTGGTTAGTTCATACAAGTAAGGTACATATCAGTTTTATGTCCAAGAGCCAAAGAGAGTCTTTAACAAGTGAAAAACATTTTAAAGGCCAAAATACCCCTGATAAGTTCATCTCAAGTGATATTTCCTTCATCAGGTCTTAGATAAGGTTTTAGGAGGGTTTTAGAAGGTTTTGGTTCTTAGGCATTATTCATAAAATTTAGATATTTAATCCTTGAAATAGTTCAATATAAAATTAAGTGTATCACCCCAATTAACTACCCCTAGATCCATGAGGCACCATATAATGTGTCTATATAGGTATGACCACTTGGAGATGGCCTATCAAGCTTTCATTAGCATTTTGGATACCCATGTCATGATTTTAGACCAAAAGTGACCCCTCTGAGTGGTTTCATAAATATTGGTGGATTTGATACATATTTAACTGCATCTAAGAATTCATCAGTAGGTTTTAATGGTTCTATGATCATGTGAATGTATCTAGACCCTTGTAGGGCTTAGACCTAGTTTTAGGCCTAATAGGCATAACTATGTTTCATAACCTAAAAGCTCCTCTAAGTGATTTATTTTATCTTCAAGTGACTATTAATTTTTATAAACCTATAATTCAAATAATTACCTCATTTCATGGTGTTTCAATACTTCTCATGTCACCCTTCTAACATCCACATAGTAAACTTGCAGTCCTTGCCTTCCTTCTATCTGAGATAAAATAGAGGGCATATCATCTATTTTTTCAGCCAAACTGAGGCTATGATAGGTTATATTACGTCATTAGTACATTATGAACCAAATTTTATGTCGGGATCACACCCATAGACCTCTCAATAGAATAAATTTCTCAGGACTAGATTCCCAAACCAAGCGATTGTGCAGGGTCTAGAACCTCAGGCTAAGTGTGGAGTTAGAATAAGTCTTTACTATACTTATATTCTATGAGAATATTATGAATTTTAAATTACCACTATGGGATCGGTATCCACATATTTAAAATTATATATCTCTGCCACCCTCTCAACTCACATCTCTCTTTTCCAAGAGCTAATCTGTAATCAGACTATAGGTGCCTATTTCAGTGTAGTTGAAGGTTTCCTGTATGTGTCTATTCATGTTTGTCATTGAGGTTCATGACCTAGGTTAATATTGAAGTATATTATATAATTTCATATTTTAATACATTCATATCATTCCTTAGGAATATGCCAGCATCTAGACAACCTACACCCAATATACTATCAGTCTATAGTTATATTGTAGGTGGCATTTTGAGAGAAAAGTGACTCCTTAGGTAATGAAATGAGTAAAATAGTTATAAATTAACTCACTTAACTAATTATAAGATTGTTAGTGTCATTCCATACCTATATTATCTCTTCTCATTCATAGAAACCATGTTTCCATTCCACTATAGGTCAGTGTTGTGTTGTAGGGTCATTTTAGCTTCAAGGGTACTATAGCTTACTAAAAGTCTACAAAAGAAACTTACCTGAATTAGAAAATTATTTGCATTATCTTCTCATGACCATACAAACAATTTATTATATAAATGAATTTACCCTATCCTTGGACTAGAATATGAATAGTACGAGATCCATCTAAACCTCAAGACACTTCAACATGGAAAGACCAATTGTAAGGCAGAATCCTCTTTTCAGAGAAGTTAAGGTAAATTATCCCTTTAAGTAATTTATTAACCTTGGTTGACCATGAGTGTCAATGAAGGGTATGAGTGTGAATATAACTATTTTTTATACATTTCTAGGTTCTCAAACCATTCTTAAACAATTCAAAGTCCCAACATGAAGTTCACACCTCTTAATAATCATTATTTGAACCTCACACCGTGTTGTAGGTGGAAATTGTAGGGTCACTTGAATGTGTGCTAAGAATTAGTTTTACAACCAATATTAAACTCTTTTTGATATTTCAAACTCATTGTTCTTACTTTTAAAATAGTCTAACCAGCTTTGAATATTTATGCTTCATTTACATGAAAAGTCAAGGATCCTTTACAATTCACTGTAGGTGATAGTCACAAGGTTCTTGATTGTGTACAATGTGTTAGGATTTTAAATCGATAAACCATTGATAATTGAGATTAATAATTGAAATTAAAACACTATTCCATGAGAGGTTGGAAATACAATTTTACCCTTGATCTAAAATCCAATACAGGGAAATGAAACTCTACTACAAATGGAACCTTGTCTGCAGATTGTGATGGATTCTTCAAATAGAAAAGTGAGATAGACTTGGTCATATATTGACCTTAATGAATTCAAAACAAACTAAAAACCTTGATATAAACTGCAGGCCATGTGAATGTGTAAGTACAAAATAATCACAATCACTCTTAGAAAAAGTTTATGAATCATAGTAAACCAATCCCTTGACTATTTACATGAATTTGGATTTAAAAAATACTATTACCTCCCACCAAGTGCACTTTCTCTAACTCAAATTTTCTTGGTTGTATCAAATTGAAATAGGTTGACCATTTTATCATGAAAAGGAGATAAATAAGAAAGATAAGTCATTTTTTCCCATTTTAAGACTTTCCAAAGCTACTTGAATGTGGAAATGAACTAAGGGGACTTGAATAGACACTTTTTGAGTATCCACACATGCCTAAATTGATGCATAGACTATATAACTATCTAAAACCACATGAAATTGCTTGATTGTCTTGTTTTCAATGTTGAACCTATAGTTTTCTATTCAAAACTACTATCTTTGGCATCCACCTAACATGTAAGATATTTAAGTACATTTGGACACACTTTTCTTCCTATATAAACTATATTACCTCAATAAATGACTAAAAAATGTGATCTTAGATGACATACGAACAATTATAGAAATGTAACAAGAGATGAAACATATATTTGACCTTAGTAAAGACCATGGGATGCATTTTTCACCCTAAAATATGACTATAACAAGTTTGATTATATATGGGGTTGATCTAATTTCTCCTGTGGTTAGACTATAGTACCTAGCTCTATTAAATATACCATTAAGTCATCCATACTTGGGAATGGAAATTTTTACTTAATGGTGATATTATTAATTTCACAATAATTTGTACACATTCTATAGTCTTTACCTTTCTTAGGTGCTAACATAGATGGGACTTCACATCAGCTTAAACTATATTAGATTAATCTCCTTTCTAGAAAATTTTGCAATTGCATTTTTATCTCTTCATTCTTAATTAAAGTTAATCTATAGATAGTTTTATTTGGAAAAAAAAATCCAAGAACTATATCCATGTGATGGTTATTTCTTCTCAAAGGTGGTAATCCCTTTAGTAACTCACTTAACACAAAATCAACACAGTCTTCCACCATTTTCTGACTTTTTATAGGAAGATAACTTACCTTAGTGTCTATGACAACTTGAGAACTTCTTAAAAATCCTATAGGGCTTAATCTTCTCCTGCTTAAGTTTGATGCACTCACCTTT
>JARHVA010008223.1:235000-395000 GCA_037957365.1 Torreya grandis
GATTCATCCTTTAATTCGTCCTAAAGGTCATCAATTGGGTTATAATGGTTCAATGATCATGTGAAGTGATCGAGACCCTTGTAGGGCATAGGTCTACTTCTAGGCCTAATATGCATAACTGTGTTTCATGACCTAAAACCTCATCTAAGTGTTTTCAAGCATATGTAGGTAAATAATCATGTTTATACACCACTACATCAAATCATTACATAATTATATGGTGTTATAAGTCTCCTCATGTCACCCTTCCAACATCCACATAGTAAACCTATGGTCTTTGCCTTGACTGTGAGTGCCTTTTGTTTGAGGCAAACTAGAGGACATCTCCCTTATTTGTTCAGCCAAAATAAGTCTATGAAAAGATATATTAAGTAATGAGGAAATTATACATCAAATTTTATGGATTTATCACACCCTTAGACCTCTCAACATCAAAAGTTTCTCAAGACTGGATTCTCAAATCTCATAATAATGCAGGGTCTAGAACCTTAGGCTAAGTCTTAAGTTAGAATAAGCTTTTTATCTATTTCTCCTCTCTAAGAGTCTCATATAGTTCAATTTAACAATGTGGGAGTGGTATCCACATATTCACCATTCTATATCTCTACCACCCTCTCAAATCACATCTCTCCTTTGTAAGATTTAGTCTACAATCAGAATGTAGGTGCCTATTTGAGTGGAGTTGGAGGTTTCTTGTGGGTGTATGTTCATGTTTGTATATTGAGCTTCATAATATAGGTTCCCCTTCAAGTATCTGAGATTATTTCATAGTTTAAAATATTCATATCATTCTTTAGGTCTATTTCAACATCTAAACTGCCTACTTCCAATATACTGTCAATCAACATTCAAACTATAGGTGACATTTTGAGATAAGAGGGACTCCTATAGGTGATGAAATGAGTCATATCATTATACTTTAACTCACGTAACTATGTGTGAGATCATTAGTCACTCCACATGTTTTATCTCTTCTCATGCATAGAAACCATGTAGTTATTCCACTATAGGTTAGTGTTATGTTGTAGGGTCATTTTAGCTTCAAGGCTACTGTAGCTTACTAAGAGTTTATAGTAGAAACCTACCTGAATTGGAAACTTGTTTTCATTATCCTTTCTTGACTATACAACCACTTTATTATATCAATACATTTACCCTATGCTTGTAATAAAAAATGGAGACTACTATACCCATCCAAACCTCAATATACTTCACCATGGAAAGACCAACTGTAAGGCATAAACCTGATTCAAAGAATTTAAGGTATATTCTCCCTTTAAGTACTTTCTCAACCTTTGCTAATTGTGAGTGTCAATGAATGGTCTAAGTTTGAATCGAACTATTTTTATACATTTATAATTTCTCAAACCATCTTTAAACATTACAAATTACTAACATAAATTTCACACTTCTTGATAATCACTATTTGAACATTCTTAAACAATCCTGTAGGTGGAAGTTGCAGGGTTGCTTGACTATGTGCTAAGAATTGGTTTTAAAATCAATATTAAATTTATTTTAATAGTTAAAACTTATTTTTATCACTTTGAGAATCCTCTCAACACATTTAAATCTTCATTGTTCATTAGTATGACTAGTCAAGGCTCCTTTACACTTAACTGTAGGTGATAGTCATAGGGTTTCTTGACTATATGTAATTTGTTAGAATTTTTACTCCATAAACCATGGATACTTTATATTAAGCTTTTAATGGATAATACAATGCCATTATAGGTTTGAAACAACATGTTACCCTCGATCTGAATGCCACAATGGAAAGTGAATCTCTACTATTGATGAAACCTTGTCTATAGATTGTGATGGAGATTCCAACCAGCAAAGTGTGATAGTCTTGCTCATATATTAACTTCCACAAATGAAAAATAGGATAATAACCTTGTAATAATAATGTTTTTACCCTTAAATAACATATACAAAACTTTAATTATTTAGACCAATCTAAATAGAGAAGGAAGTCAGACGCCATGGGGATTTAAAGGCATAAAATAATAACTATCACTCTTTGTAATAGTTCATGAAGCATAGTACACTAGTCATCTAACTATTAAAATAAAGTTAGAGTAGACAAAGAGTATTACATCCCACAAAGCACACTTTCTCTAACTCAACTTCTCCTAGACATACCAAACTAAAATCAGTTGACCATTTCAGCTTCTAAAAGATAGTGATAAGAAATATAGGCCAAATTTTGCTATTTTAAGACATACCAACACTAATGTAATGTGGAAATGAACTAAGAGGACATAAATATACATTTTTAGAGTATCCAAATGTGACCAAACTATATCATAGGTCATAAAACTACCTAAAACCACATGAAATTTCTTTATCTTATATTTTTCAACATTACACCTATAGTTGTCATTTAAATTCTACCATCTTTGGCATGCACCTAACATGTAAAACATGGGAGTACACTTGGACACACTTTTCTTACTATATAAACTTTACTACCTCAATAAATGACTCAAAAATGTGACCTTACATGACATAAGACCAACTATGCAAATGTAACAAGAGATGAAACATATATTTGACCTTATTAAATACCATGGGACACATTTTTCACCCTAAAAGACCTCTATAACAAGTTTTAACATATAGGGATTTGACCTAATTTGATTTTTTTTAGATTATTGAACATTTTGGCAATTTCCTAAGGGTGGAAAACAAGCTATACCAAAGACCAGTTGCCTTATCCTATGAATTGGGATATGGAGTCACCTATACACATGTTTGACATTAAATTGCCTCTGAAATAACACCAAACAAAAATAAATAGACAGACAAGACAAGATACCAAAGGAAATGCACTTGTTTTCTCAAGAAAACTTATGGAAAATACAAACAACAAAAATAAAGCATACTTATCCTAGTATGTATAAGACCTTAACACTTGAGGTGAAGAACAATCACCATCACTACAACCAAGATCGAAGATAGTATCTATTGCATCATTATTACTCCATGTAATCAAACGAACATGTGAGGAATAATTATCAATAAACTCTTGCTTGTGTAAATAATCAAATGACTTACCATCTTTAACTCCTTCTATATACAAGTGATCTACTTGAATATCTCAAGGATTTTTCATATTGTACTCCAAGTATCTTATTTGAGTTTGTAGTTTGCTTGACTTCTGCCATGTACAATTAGAATTTCTCAAACTAAAACTTGGGATTCATCAATGTTGCTTCAACCTTACCCTCTTCTAGGACATGATGTTATTGATGCATAAGATCATCAAGCTTGTTTTATTCTTTCTGATCCAACACATTTGAAAATGGTTCAACCTTACGTTGAGATGTTGACTGCTCCTCAAACATACACATCTTTGCCTTAGCCTTATTGTATTATTTCATGACTGCATCTTCCTTGATAGTATTTTGATACTCATATTTATGCTTAACAATAAATTATCCTTCATTATTGATAAGACATTCAAAAAAATTACTATGAGATTCATGCTTTATTTTAGTGGGAGTAGACTCACTCAATTTTATCATCTTTAAGGACTCCTTCATCTTATACAAGCAGAATGGCATTTTCTTCATGATTATCTTTATCTACCATAATTTGGAGAACACCATCATCATATAAATGATTATGTTCATTACCCTCTGCAACTTGTGGAAAAGAACTATCAATGATTACTTCATACTATCCATCACATCCATCATGGATGATGTATGTGCCAAGATTAGTCTACTCAAAGAAAATCTATGCATCATGTCCATAAATATCAAAACCATACTCATCTAGAAAAATGTCAGATATACCTTCAATTTTATTTGATGGTCAATAATCCATAGAAAACTCTTCTTGATCATTAATTGTGTAATTGATATTAGAGCTTGTTTCTACAGAGGACTTTATGTGAAACTTAACCAATGGATGATTTTTTATGGTTACTTTTGTTCCATAACTTGTCTCATATCAGTTGATAAGTTGAATCATATCATGGTTGTGAAAGACCTTGAGAGGCAGATATCAAAGTAAGCATGTAAATCAACCACTACTATATCTTTGATCCAGGAAACAATTCAGGTGACAATTCGGGTGATAGTTTTACCCTAATTGATGATGAAACTTTTGAGAGCCATAACTTTTGCACCATAGCTCTTATTGACTCCATGTTTGAACAATTGGAAAGCTTAGAATGAAGAGAACATGGTGAGATGGAACCAAGATATGATTGATGGGTTTTGACTCTTAAAATACCAATATAAGTGCCTGAAATGTCAATTTTAGTAGTATAATCTAAAAATAGTAAGTTTCTAAAAAATTGTAATTCCTCAAATTTTGTATTTTTGTAAGTCATTGAAGTCAAACCACTTAATCGCCCTTGAGATTGGTGACCTTCCATGTCTTCCTACTACCTTAAAAATGTGTATAAATGAAAATGTAATCTGAAATGGAAACCAAACAGCTCTTCCCAGTGATAAGCATATGGTTGTATTTGCAATCTTGAGTGATAAAACATCTCTTCTCAGATAAATCATTGTTACTATGTTATTTTTATGTTCTTTAAATATTTGTCAATCAAAACTTCTGAGTTTTGGATCAATCTTGAACAATTAAGAAGCTAGTAAAATAATGCAAGAAATCTCTCAAACCTTTGAAAAGCACCACTAACTTACCTAGTGTCCCATGAAGTTGTAGCATTCCCTTACCATATGTTCATATTTAAAACCTAATTTATCTACCATAGTCTTAGACATCACTAAGGTACATACCCCAGTATCCATAATGCAATTGTGAATAAGTTTGTCTCCAAAAATGAGAGTGAGGTAGAAGGGTGGAGAATTTTTTGATTTAGAAGAGGCTTCCAAAATGTGAGTGGGAGATTTAGTTAGGTCAACATTACCATGCAATGAAGTTTCAAGGCAGGTAGATTTGAGATAGCAATTTTTTAAGATCTTTTTGACCATGTAGGTGAACCATTTCTCAAAAAAAAAAGACTAGTCTTAGCACTCTTTAAATAATCAACAATGTTCAAAGCATAAACATTCACATTTTTTGTGTTATTAAAGAAAAATAAGTACTTTGAACTTGAGACATTAGATCACTTTGAGTAACCTTTCCATCATTCTGATTTGAAGTAGGTGATAATTTTGTAGGGACTGTCACATTCATACTGATCTCTAACTTGTATTAGGCCATGCTGATCTCTAATGGCAAGTTTATAAGTTTTAGGTAAAGTGTAACCATCAATGGATTGTAACATGATGGTTATGTTAGCACCAATATCCCTTAGGTATGTAGGGAAAACAAATATTATAGGTTATCTCATAAGAGGATTCAACCTATGTTAAGATATTTGTAATATCTCATTAAAGTCATGCATAATCTTCTTATGACCCCTTTGAATTACATTGATTTGATGAGTGAGTGATGTGTTATCACTATTGTCCTAAAACCTTGAAGTTAGTAACTCTCCAAAATAATCCCACATGGTGATACTATACCAATAAAGATATTTCCCTCTAAGGGACATGCCAAGTAGTCTAATTGTAATATTGACTTTGATGACATTGTGAAAACTACAAAAGTTTGAGATGTCCCTAATATGCTCACTAGGGGTGATATGACATTTATAATTGAATTTGGGAACACTTTTGATATCATTAGGGGGTATATAATCATATGCATTGAGGTGGATAGTATTTTAGTGTTAAGGGATATGAAGGTATGTTACCTAGCAATATTATCATCAAGTTCCCCTTTACTCTCTTGATCTTCTTGGCTTGAAAAGTCCTCTCATTCTTCAAAGGTCAAGCTAGGGTAAGGATGTTGTAATTCAAGAGAAAGGACATGTTGAAGGAGTGGGTTTATGGGATTGATATCTGTAATAGAAGTTGTCCGAATGAGGACCATGAATTATGAAAAAAAGAATGATAAAACTTGGTCTCAAACTAGATATTACATTGAATAGAATCTCCAAATGTTGAGTAGAACACCATAGGTAGTTGTGATGATGTCAAGACTGATAATTACCTTGACAATATGTTTGTGAGATAATCATCCCATTAGGTGTGTTAGAACATTTACCACCAAAAAATTCACCCAATATATGGTTGTTCAATCTTACTTTAATATTTGGGCAACATGTGATTACTGATAGGCTTGTGGGTTACCTGTAGAAGATGTAAACGTCTAGGTTTAATGACTATCTCCCTAAATGTGTCTTTAATATATTACCACCTGCACTAAATATTTGATTCAATAAAAATAGAAAGAAGTAACATGAAAGTAAAATAATCTAAAGAGGTCATACCCTAGAATGATCTCCACTAGGCTACCATATAAATGCACCATAAAACATGACTCACAACATTAGTCTCAAAATCCTAAATTTCTCTAACATTAGTATTTCAACATGGAGGTGATATGCATTAAAATGATCAAGGTAAGTGAGCCATAAGTTAGACTATAGACAATAAGGGTACTTATTACACTTAAATATTGACAAATGCACTTGGCTACACTTCATGTGACCTACTAGAGTGGAAACTACTTGCATCAAACATGGAAGAGTTGAGAGAAAGTAAGGGTAGATACTAATAATTTGACCTTTCATTATACACCAATTCACACACTTAGAAAATATATATTATGAAATAAAAACTAGATTTTAAATATTTGTTTTAAAAGGCAAAATACAATATCAACCTAGTAGACATTCTCTATACTAGGCGTGGAGTTTTTTTTTATAAAATCCAAAATGGCTTGCATTTATAGAGTATGTGAGAAGAGAGAGAAGAAGTGGAGCTCAACTACCACAAGAAAAAGTGTCAAATGATGAGGACCAGTTACATTGTATAAGAATAAAGTGTGAAATAGACCATGAAGTTATTCTTGGATAAGTTTTCATATGAAACATGACAAACTCTCCAAAACTAGCATAAATGTCTTCAATTACCTTTTTAAAATGGCCTTCATAATGAGGCAGCTCTTGATTTCTCAAAAATGGAGTAGGAATACTTGAAAAATATTCACTATCTTAAGGGGTTTGGAAACAATATTTGAAAGTAATCAGATGCTTCCCTAATAGGTAACTTTCTTTATGACATTTATACACACTATTCATATTCGTTTGTTGGTCTTCTAGTTTCCATTATTCATATTTGTCATCCAAATGGCCTTAAATTCTTAACCAAATCCATGGAATAGGTGTAAGCACACCTAATAAAAGTACCCCTACCTTCAAATCCATATTTATAATTTAAAAATTCCCAAACATATACTTCTCAATCTCTCACTTGGTAGTCACATTGTCTTTTCATTGCCTATCTAAGACTACTTGTGATGAATGATGTAGAAAATATTTTTATATGATTTTTTTTAGAGAGATATTAATATAATGAATTATAATAAGTCCCTTTTGACCTCATATAATGGTTCTCATCTACCAATTCCATTCTGTACTAGCAAAACAATAAAAACTTGCAAAAACCCATGAATTTGGTTGATTCATACAAGTAGGGTACATATCAGTTTTATGTCCAGGAGCCTGAGAGAGTCTTCAACAAGTATAAAAAAATTTCAAGGCCAAAATACCCTTGATAAATTCAACTCAAGTGATATTTCCTTCATCATGTCTTAGATAAGGTTTTAGGAGGGTTTTAGAAGGTTTTGGTTCTTAGGAATTATTCATAAAATTTAGATATTTAATCCCTGAACTAGTTCCATATTAAATTAATTATATCACCCTAATTAACTACCCCTATATCCATGAGGCACCGTATAATGTGTCTATATAGCTATGACCACTTGAAGATGGCCTTTCAAGCTTTCATTAGCATTTTGGATACCCATGTCATGATTTTAGATCAAAAGTGACCCCTTTGAGTGGTTTCCTAAAGATTGGTGGATTTGATACATATTTAAATTCCTCCTAGAATTCATCAATAGATTTTAATGGTTCTATGATTATGTGAATGTATCTAGACCCTTGTAGGGCTTAGACCTAGTTTTAGGCCTAATAGGCATTACTATGTTTCATAACCTAAAAGCTCCTCTAAGTGTTTTCTATCATCTTCAAGTGAATATTAATATTTTTATACCTATAATTTAAATACTTACCTCATTTTATGGTGTTTCAATACTTCTCATGTCACCCTTCTAACATCCACATAGTAAACTTGTAGTCTCTGCCTTCCTTTTATCTGAGATAAAATAGAGGGCATATCATCTATTTTTTCAGCTAAACTGAGGCTATGATAGGTTATATTAGGTCATTATTACATTCTACACCAAATTTTAGGTCGGGATCACACCCATAAACCTCTCAATATAAGAAATTTCTTAGGACTAGATTGCCAAATCTAGTGATTGTGCAAGGTCTAGAAGCTCAGGCTATGTGTGGAGTTAGAATAAGTCTTTGCTCTACTTATATTTTATGAGAATATTATTAATTTTAAATTACCACTATGGGATCGGTATCCACATATATAAAATTATATATCTCTACCACCCTCTCAACTCACATATGTCCTTTCCAAGAGCTAATCTATAATAAGACTATAGGTGCCTATTTGAGTGCAGTTGAAGGTTTCATGTAGGTGTCTATTCATGTTTGTCATTGAGGTTCATGACCTAGATTAATATTGAAGTATAATTATATTATATAATTTAATATTTTAATATATTAATATCATTCCTTAGGAATATGCTAGCATCCAGACAACCTACTCCCAATATACTATCAGTCTATAGTTATATTGTAGGTGGCATTTTGAGAGAAAAGGGACTCCTTAGGTGATGAAATGAGTAAAATAGTTATACATAAACTCAATTAACTAATTATAAGATCATTAGTGTCATTCCATACATATGTTATCTCTTAACATTCATAGAAACCATGTATCCACTCCACTATAGGTTAGTTTTGTGTTGTAGGGTCATTTTAGCTTCAAGGGTACTATAGCTTGTTAAAAGTCTACAATAGAAACTTACTTGAATTGGAAAATTGTTTGCATTATCTTCTCATGACCATACAACCATTTTATTATATCAATAAATTTACCCTGTGCTTGGACTACAATATGAATAGAACATGATCCATCTAAACCTCAAGACACTTCAACATGGAAAGACCAATTGTAAGGTAGAATCCTCATTTCAGAGAAGTTAAGCTAAATTATCCCTTTAAGTAATTTATTAACCTTGGCTGACTATGAGTGTCAATGAAGGGTATGAGTGTGAATATAACTATTTTTATACATTTGTAGGTTCTCAAACCAATCTTAAACATTTCAAAGTCCCAACATGAATTTCACACCTCTTAATAATCATTATTTAAACCTCACACAGTGTTGTAGGTGGAAATTGTAGGGTCACTTGAATGTGTAATGAAAATTATTTTTACAACCAATATTAAACTTTATTTAATATTTCAAACTTATTGTTCCCACTTTTAAAATTGTCTAACCAGCTTTGAATATTTATGCTTCATTTACATGAAAAGTCAAGGATCCTTTACAATTGACTGTAGGTGATAGTCACAAGGTTCTTGATTATGTAAAATGTGTTAGGATTTTCAATCCATAAACCATTGATACTTGAGATTAATAATTTAAATTAAAACACCATTCCATGAGAGGTTGGAAATACAATTTTATCCTTGATCTGAAATCCAATACAGGAAAGTGAAACTCTACTACAAATGGAACCTTGTCTGCAGATTGTGATGAATTATTCAAATAGAAAAGTGTGATATAATTGGTCATATATTGACCTTAATTAATTCAAAACAAACTAATAACCTTGATATAATGATGGTCATGCCCTTTCATAACATGTAAAACACTTGACTTGCTTAGACCAATCAAAATAGAGAAGGAAACTGCAGGCCATGTGAATGTGCAAGTAGAAAATAATCGCAATCACTCTTAGAAATAGTTTATGAATCATAGTAAACCAATCCCTTGACTATTTACATGAATTTTGATTTAAAAAATATTATCACCTCCCACCAAGTGCACTTTCTCTAACTCAAATTTTCTTGGTTGTATCAAATTGAAATAGGTTGACCATTTTATCATGAAAAGGAGATAAATAAGAAAGAGAGGTCATTTTTTTCCATTTTAATACTTTCCAAAGCTACTTGAATGTGTAAATGAACTAAGGGGACTTGAATAGACACCTTTTGAGTATCCACATGTGCCTAAATTGATGCATAGACTATATAACTATCTAAAACCACATGAAACTGCTTGATCGTCTTCTTTTTAACGTTGAACCGATAGTTTTCTATTCAAAACTACTATCTTTGGCATCCACCTAACATGTAAGATATTTAAGTACATTTGGACACACTTTTCTTCCTATATAAACTATATTACCTCAATAAATGACTAAAAAATGTGATCTTAGTTGACATAAGACCAATTATAGAAATGTAACAAGAGATGAAACATATATTTAACCTCATTAAAGACCATGCGACACATTTTGCACCCTAACATATGACTATAACAAGTTTGATTATATATGGGTTTGACCTAATTCGACCTGTGGTTAGACTACTCAATAGTACCTAGCTCTATTAAATATACCATTAAGTCATCCATACTTGGGAATGAAAATTTTTACTTAATGGTGATATTATTAATTTCACAATAATGTGTATAGATTCTCTAGTCTTTACCTTTCTTATGTGCTAACATTGATGGGACTTGATGTGGGCTTATACTATATTAGATTAATCTCCTTTCTAGAAAATTTTGCACTTGCATTTTTATCTCTTCATTCTTAATTAAAGTTAATCTATAGATAGTTTTATTTGGTTAAAAAATTCCAAGCACTATAACCATGTGATGGTTATTTTTTCTCATAGGTGGTAATCCCTTTAGTAACTCACTTAACACAATATCAACACAGTCTTCCACCATGTTCTAACTTTCTATAGGAAGATAACTTACCTTAGTGGCTATGATAACTTGCATAAAACAAGTCTCTTCCTTCATGGCCACCTTTAAAAACTATTTACCTAATACCAATATAACTTTTGAGTTTTTTTGCATCCTCAACCCCTCTATCCCTTAATGGATTCAATGTGAATCCCTTTCCATACTTCATTATGGTATAGGTTTTTCCTATACCATCATATAAAACTCTCCTATAAAATTATCATGGCTTTCCTAATATCACGTTACACATATCCATGGTCATAAAATCACATAGAACATCATCCTTATATGAACCAATTTGAAAAATCACCATACATTTATAATTTAACAACACTTAATGGCCTTTAAGCAACCACAAAACCTTTTATGGTGTAGTATTTAGCAACCATTTTAGTGTACAATTTTTGAAACCAAATTATCCATGATACCATTAAATATCACAAGTATGCAACACTTACCTTCATATTTAATAGAATCTTTCTCTATGTTACTTCATTCACATATTTTTATAGATTAAACAACACTCTTTTCATCAATAGAGCTTCTCCATCTTCTGGATATTCTTTATGTAATGGAGAACCAAGAATCTCTTCATACCCAAATGTTTCATGGGTTATTTCTTCAAATCAATTTTTATTCTTATAATCATTTTATAGACAATCTGTATTTATGTCCAACATAATTATTTTATTAAAAACACTTACCTTGAAAGCCTCCACCTCTAATTCTTCCAAAATATCCTATCCCTCTATAAGAATAACCTCCTCTTGTACTTAAATTATGATTTTGTGAAATTATTGCTTCTCTAACTTGAATTTTTTATCATATTTCACTACTACATTTCCATACGCCTCTCTATTTTCTTACTCAAAAACTTATCATTTTCCTTCAATGCACATTTGTGTGATTCTTCAAAAAAAATTAGGTTCAAAAAACTTATTTAATTGATTATGGGAAAACGTAATCCATTCATATACCTTATAAATTTATCTAGATCCTAAACCACATTTCTAAATATGATAGTGAATTTTTAAAATTCATTAGTATGTTCCTTGGTAATCATATACTTTTGTGTCAAATTCTATAAATTCCTAAGCAAGCTCAATTAATACGTAGATAGTAAGAAATTGGCCTTCAATTTTTCCACCATCCTATCAAAAGACTTTATTTTCTTCTTTTTTTAATTTTGTCTTTCATCTTTCACATGATATTACTATATTAAATCATGGCCTTCAACATTTTGCAATCAAAATTAACCTTTTTGGGTTCCTCCATCTAAATTATCCAATTCCCAAGTTCACCAAGATTCAAACTCCCATTGGAATAGGGCATATCTAACTTTGGCATGCTACCAAGTCTTATAATAACTATGATAAATATAATCTTAAATTATTTATACATGTCATACACTCCAAACTCATGAGCTCCTTGTATTCATCCTCACTCATGTCCCCATCATGATCTCACCTTCTACATGGAGCTTCCATTTTATCCAACCTTACCTACATTATTATCATCATCTACTCAAAGTATGTGACTTTAGGTCCCCATCATCTTTCCACTCTTCTAAAAATATTCCTTCTATGTGACATCACTTCACCCAATGAAAAATTCTCTTTCATAACTTTCCAATGAACTCAACTAAAGTCTCCACACACACAATACACAAGTAAATACAATCTCTAATACCAAAAGGTACATACATATGTATGGTAGCCACTAAAGGAAAACATTTTATACATGTGATGATCAGTTTAGGCATACACAAACACACAAATAAAAATTCAAAATATGGGAGAAGACATTCATCATAGAAAACCAACACTCTTTATTGATTATAAGTCATTAAAATGAACATCTAAAAATGACTTCAAAAAATTTACCATCTCTCTCATTTATAGATATATGTGAGAATGGACCAACCCTTAATATTTCACTATGACCCTTTGCATTCTATTGAGACCTTACATATTCTATTTTTTGTCTATTTTAGGGGTTCGGGTGGAAAATTCAAAAATTTGAGGCACGCTAGGAACAAATGATGTTCTAATAAAAGGCATGTCAGTTGTGTCATAGATTTGGGGCATGTTGATAAATAACTATGTTCTAGGAATAGCTTGATTGACCAATTTGGTTGCATGAAAAATGTTGACATTTGACATGGTTCTAGGAGCTAGTCAGTTAGTTGATTTGGTTCTAAAATGAATGTTGGAATTAGACATGGGTATAGGGAATTAATATTTAAGAGTCAAGATTATTATTTTTGGTTAAGTGCCAAATGCGTAAATTCATCACTTCAACTAGGTCTTCACTAGAGTCTTTAAATCTAATCAAAACTTAACTCAAACCACTAGATATAAAAATTTAATAAAGTTTACTTATTTATACCAATGTAACACATAATTTATTTGATTACTAAAATATTTCAAATTGACCATGGATTCTTCTATTCCAACATGGATGTAAATAAAAATAGAAGTGACTTCATAATGTTTTTAATTAATAGATAGATTTTGAGATATGATCTCATTATTAAAAACTATAGAAATTTATTATATTTAATAGCTAAAAATTAATATTGGCTTTGAATAAATTCCAAACAATTAGAATATAACTTGGCCATTGCATGCCATCCCCCAAATAATAAATTCTTTAAGTGATTGATTTGGGATGCGAAAGATAAAATTCACTTATGGTAAGAATTTATATTGGTTGGTTGGACATAAGCAAACATCCTAAAAATGCTTGAAATTTTATTGTTTATCATAGGAATATCATTCATGGTAAGAAATTTTGGAAATAATTTAGTTATTCTCCTAAATACAAGTCTATATAAGTTAAGCACCATAAATAATGTGTCAATGTTAGCTCAAGATTTGATTTATGGTTGAGGTAAAAAATCCAAGTCCTTCAAATAATCAACAAGTAGTTATAGACCTACCTCTTATCACATATTATTTATGATGATATCCATATTACTTTTGATTAAACACCAGTCTAAGGTAAGAAGATTTTCCTTCTTATATAGAATTGCTCTATGAGTCTAAACTCAAGAATATGTACATTCTAAAAAATAGTTTTAATTCCTCTCTTAAAGAGAAATGAATCCTTTCGTTCTTGGAATTTCAATTAACAATAATTTTCTACTACTAATAATGGGGGATAAACATAATTGAATGCCTTTGAAAATAGATCATGTCTAAAATCATTGACAACACCTTCGAGAAATGGTTTGGAAGAATTTAAGGATTTACCAATTCTTATACAACTAGAAGCAATTTAAAATTTAATTAGAGCATTAATGATAAGAAAAACATTAACTCCCAATAAATTCCAAAAATATTACAGTATGAAGATCTTGTAGAAATTTAATGTCTAGGAATATGGTTTTATAGTCTTAAACTCATCAGTAGCTCAAAAAACTTCATTACCACTTAAGGCAATTCTCCTTTTATGGAAATTATTTACTCACATCCCTTACTTGCATCAAGGAAGGAAATATATGTACCAAGACAATATATGAGAACATTATATGTTTGTATCATATTATCATAATATATCTTCTAGATGATTGAAAATAATATCATAAATTAGTTTAAATAGAGCCTCGTATTAGGATTAATAATAAACTTGAGTAACTACTATAATTTTGGTGCAATTTAGAAACTTATCCATCAAGGATAAGGGCTTAGTGATCTATAAATATATCTTTTACTCAATATGTGGAAGAACACACTATTATACAATATTAGAGAAGATATCAAAGGAAAAATGGATTCCTACAACTTTAAACATATATTGTTTCTCTCTAAATTTCTATTTGAACTTTTCTATCCACTCAAGTATGGGAATCATACTCTTCTAATAACTATTATTTTATCCCTATTGGATGTTTGAACCTAAAGCTTTGTACAAATTGTCAATGAAAAAAAATCATTCATATAATGAAGCTTCATTCTTTGCAACCACTAGAAAGGAGTCATAAATGAAATGACCATTTAGAAGTTGGTCATCTTTTTATCAGGGAGTGTAATACCCTTAGTAAAAAAAAAATTCAACTTTTCATGATAATAGATAAATAAAGGTTTTATCAAAAAGAACATACAAAGATCTAGTAAGCAGCAAGACCTTTTTGATACATTGACAATCGTTAATATTTTGAGACTTATTTATAGTAATAGTCAAATAATTTAATGCCTTATTAATATTGTTAACTTAAAATTTAAAAATATTTGTAAAACATAATGGTTTTAGCATGTCTAGAATGAGCAATCATTAAATAAAATATTAACCCTTTTAAAAATCCAACTTGGGTAACAAAACTCATTGTCTAGAGTATGAACCCATTCCATACCTTCCCAAAATACAATTGTATTATCAAGGATATAAATGGTTTTGATAAAACATGTTTTTTTTAGTATAACTATTGGATGAAGAAGAGAATGTAGATGGAAAATAGATTATTTTTAGGAAATATAAAATGAGAAATTCAAAAAAGTGATAGGTGATCTAAATTCATATCCTAATCTATTAAGCTATGTATACTAAATGTTTCTACTATAGCTACTTTATTCATGGTTGTAAGACATTTATGTAGGACACTTTATGTATAAAACAAAAATTTAGCATGTTATAATGTCAGACTAAATGTGGGGGTGATCCAAACATCAATTTGAGTCTTGGTTCATGTCAGAGTGGGTCACAATTGAGGATTTACTAGATAGAGTTGAATGTATGAATAAATTACTTATGTGTGGTAGTGAAATCAAACATGAGTGAAACCAAGCTTATACTCAACAATCAAAATATTACAATATTAGCACTAGCATCATTATTCATAAAATATTTATGAAGGTACATTATATAGGTGAAACATAAACATGTATTCAAATTCTCATGAATGTGGGATTATCTTTTGAAATGACCTAAAAGACACCTAAGCAAGCTAACTAAACATGTGTATGGAAAAACCATCAAATTGAATCAAAACCTACACTAACACCCCATTAACCATAGATTAAGTAGGTAGCAGAATTTGGTCCCAAGATAAATGCCTAATGAGGTGTCCAAGTACAATAAAATTCCCCACAAAGAAGGATGTCAAAGTTGTCGAAACCCCAGTAAAAGCCCAAAAATGAGTATACTTGCTCTCAATAAAGGGTTTGTTGATTGTATAATGAATTTGCTCCAATACCTAGATTTAATGAATATCAATGAATTACTCATGGATGAGATCCTAAATTAAATACATGTGAATCCTTATATTCTTATTAAATTGATGGAGAACCAAATTCTTGAAGATCTTGATTGTGCTTTGGTTATTGCAGAATATAATTGTTGGTCATTAAAACTAATTCTATATTTATTGAGAATCTACTAAAGCCACATATCTTGATTGACAACTATTAATATCTCCTATGTGTTACCTCAATAGAAGATAAAGCAATATAATTATACTTCTCACTTAACCAACTAATTGTAGATGAACCAAGAGAGAAACAATAACTTGAAGTAGACTTGTGATTTTAAATACTTGCAATCCAATCTAAATCTATATAATAAATTTAGTCAACATCGATGGTCATTTCATAGTGAATCAAGAAACTATGAGTATCATCAATGTAGTGGATAATGTATTTAACTACTTTCTAATGTACCACATGTGGATCCTACATGAATCTACAGACCATGCTTGCTACATATGAAATGTCAGGTATAGTGTGTGTAAGGTAGATGAGACTACCAACAAGTTATCAATACAAGGTAAAATCAACCAAAGCAGATGGATAATAATCCTCAAGATTCACACCATATAGAAAAGGAGTCAGATCTAGATTATAATTAGGCATGTTAAATGATTAATGAAAATCAAGAGTATACTTAGATTGTCAAATAGTTATTCTAGAGTCAGGATAATAAATTTCAATCCTAATAAATTAATGCAACAAGCCCAAGTCAGTCATTGACAACCTATTAGACAAAGCAATTTTTAATGTTGTGATCGTGAATGAATAATTTCATGTGATCAATGGCTTATCCACATAGAGAACTAAAATTAACGGTGAATCATCCTACTTAAAAATATAGACATTCATAGTAGAATGGTATTTGGTGAACCCAACCAAAATAATAAAGGATTCTATATTGGCATACAAAGATCGATGAGCTTATTTGAGGTGATAGATAGATTTATGAGTTTTTTAAAGCAATAAATAATCTTACACAAATACTTTTGGTTGCTCCATATATGTTTCCTCTTTGAGGTCATCATAAAGAAAGGAACTCTTCACATTCATCTAATGAATATCCCAACAATGTTTTGTGAAAATGGAAAGAGTGAGTCAAATTGAGTTCATTTTGGTATCTAGAGTGAACATTTGAATATAGTCAATGTCGAATCCTAGAAAAAACCCATTTACTACTAAACATTCTTCTAAATTGTCTACAAACCCATATTCCTTAATTTTTTAAGCAGATCCATCTGCATAGAAGAAGTTTTACTCTCTTAAGAAGTTGGACTATATCCCAAGTATTCATACTCAATAAAAAACCATACTCCTATTCCATAATAGTATCCCACTCAAGAGTGCCTAACGTCTCACAAAATTAGTATTGTTTAGAAGTAGATGAAATGAAAGTATGTGGGGCATCCTAGATCTCTATGTGTTTATATATAGTATGATGGATCTTTACCCTATTGGACAACACTTTTTAACGTTTATCTAACCCAAAAAGGATTAGTGCCTAGAGATTTAGAGGATTTTCCTCATCCTCTAAAGATATTTTGGGAGGAGGATGGAAATTTTCATTACTACTCTTATTATTAGAAATAGAATAAGAATTTAGATTATCAAGAAGTTGCTCAGGTGAATCTAAATCATTAAAACTAATATATAATTTTAGTTCATCTAATATAGGGGAAGAGGTGTTGAGTGTGGATTCCCAAGGACCCTATTTAAATAAATAATCCTCTGAGTGAATAACTCATGAATGGTGGGATGGAGAAACATGTATCTCTTAACACCCTCAAGATATACAACAAAGATGCAAGATTGAATCTGAGGATTCATTGCCTTATATTGGTTCTTTAGAATATGGGTCATAGTAGGCTATCCTAAACACACATATGTGTTTCCAATGTGTTTTTGACAACTTCATGCCTCAAAAGGAGTGACTCCCTTGAATGTTTTATGAGGAAATCAATTCTAGATATAACAAGCACATTTGATGGCATCGATCCAATACTGAGGTGGAAGAGACTTAGAGTGTAGCATATAGTTGATCATTTCCATCAATGAATTTTTTTAATCTATAATAACATTATATTGAATACTATATGACTATATGAAACTGTACACTATACTTCAATCCCATATGAAATGTAAAATTATTCAAAATAAATACTGACATATTCACCACCATTATCAATGCATAAATTTTTGATGATTTACTTGAATATTTATCTATAAGTTACTTCAAGTCTTAAAAATGATCAAAGACCTCATATTTATTCTTAATAAAGTATACCTAAGTATACCTAGATTAGTCATAAATGAAAGTAAGAATGTATTCAATCATGTTGAATGAAGATTTTGTAAATAGGCTAACAATGTCACTATGGACAAGATAAAATATTTACTTAGTTATCTATATCTTTTTTTGTCACACTTATCCTTAGGATGATTACCAAGTATGCAACCCTAACAATCTCCATTATAAAATTTTAATTGTGGTAACCTTGAAACCAGGACATGATGATTGAGTTGCTTGAGATAGAGATAGTTGAGATGGTTGAATCACTGATGCCATAATTTACTCACCCCATCTAAGTGAGTGAGTAATGTAGTATAGGTTTGATTAGGTAACAAATTTTTGAAATTATACAATCATGATTTGTGATCTAATTTCGCAAATGGAACAATTGACTCATTATTTGTTTCCCTAATAACTAGTAAATGGAGTGTAAAATCAACTCTCTCTTAAACCAATGTCATTGATCTGATAAACAAATAGGAGACTAGTGGATAAAGAGGGAACACATATAACGACATGATAATGTCGCATCATTCACTTGAAAATATCCACTCCCACGCCAAATTTCAATTATGCATGGCAAGTATTGTGGCACTCATGGGTGTGTGAGAAATGATGATGGTACCACTAGTCATTGGACTTATTCTTAAATTTTTTTGAGGTGTAAGGCATAGGAACCTTTGATTTATGTTCAATACTCTTAGGTTTATCTACATTGATAATTTTTTTTACTTACATGCAAAAGGATATACCATGTAATTAAGGGTTGACCCTTTCACGTGATTTTGGCTCAAGAGGTGAGATTTTGATTCATCTTCATCTTGCCTTCAATTATGGTGGAATTGTAATATGATTTCCCAAAGTATAAAAATTCAATAATTCCATATTCACATAAATATAATGTGAGCCACTTATGTACTTCAACACCTTATGTTTTCCACTCAATTTCTTTCCTAGGCATATAATGTAGTCATGGAATGTGTTTGTGTATTCTTCCACTAATTTATATTTATACTAGAATTTTCTTAGAACATGACGTATTTATCCTCACTATGATGGAGACTATATTATTCTTCCTTCAAGATATCAAAAAAATTGTTCTAGGACTCAATTAGTACACACTCTTATGCACATTGCATGATGAATTTCTCCCACTAGTGAATAATAAAAATTGCAATATTTAATAATATGAAGGTGATATTTTAAAAATCAATGAAAATAATGATTAAGATGTCTATTTCAATAATTTTAATCAAGGCATCCAATGTTGTGGCATCACATTTTCCTTTGAACAAATAGATTTTATGATTTACTTGCATTTTGAAGGGGGTTTACTACTAAATCCACCATTTAGAAAAATGTGGAGGTGTGTCTAAATATGTCAAATTGGGTTGTATCATAAATTCAAATGATTGAAAAAATATTTCATTTCATTTCACCTCCATTGTGTCGTCAATAAGCCTCTCAATGTTTGTCAATGCTTTCATTTGTAGGCATTGTCCATCTTATTTTTCTATGGTATTGCTTTGTTTATTTAAAAATAGAACTAAATGACAATAATTCTATATTTCATTATTTTTTCCTGTTTTCATGCATAAATATAAATATATATGCTCATTAATGCCAATAATATATGATACAAGGGCATACAAAAAAGATTTCAAGGGAAAACTACAATCAGAGGTAACTCAAAGTTTTAAGAGCAAATGCATGTAGGATTTAATAATTAAAAAAACATGAATTCAATGGATTAGAAGTAATTTATTCCAAAAATTAAACTTCTATTTAATATGTATCAATATGGAAATGATACAATGTCATACAATGCATGTATGATAGGGTAGTTATGCAGAGCATGTTATCTATTATTACAACATTGTAAGGCATTGAAACTTTGATGGATTCATACATTAAATAATTGTACATCAAAAATAAGTAGATACAACTTATATTGACTACAAAACAAGTATTACGAGTTATGTCATCTTCCCTCATTGAGTGAAGATTGGACTTTAAGGTAAATGGTAATCAGTTATTGACATGTTTTACACTAAAAAATGCCTGTTGGTGAGCCATATGGTCATATCAAGATAGAGTGTTTACATAATATCATGAGATAAATGTATGTGCATGAAAAATATGATGTGTTTTCCATGAAATTATGTGTGTTTAACTATGAGAAAGATTGATACTGTTAAATAGTGTGAATGGTGCATATGATTGAGAGTAGGCTCGAGTTTACTATGTATACATATGATTTGTTGTAATTAAGAATTTTTTGACTAATATAAAGTGAAATTTTTTCACATATAGGTGTAAAAAATACCCCAAAGTGAGATATGTGAAAATTATGAAGGTGTGCATAGGATAAATATGTTTAGTGCAAGAGTTATGCATGAACCAAAGGATGGATGATTTAATGGATTATTTATGTGGAAAGAAATAATTTATAAATATGGATTCAAATATTAGGCATCACCAAATATGAATAACATAAGTTGACGAATGGAATACAAGATTTAAAATAAATGATGCATTACATAAGCTACTAGTTATGTCATTTGAGTTTAAAAATTATCTAATTAAATTTATAAATCTTATTAATAAGGTGTTCAAGCCCAATAACTTATAAATATTGATTAAAAAATTAGGAATCACAAAATACAAATAAGATAATATGAAAAATGGAAAATTAAATTGAATATAAATGATGGGTTGTATGATCTAGTGGTTATGCCATTTTGATTAAAATTTTGTCTAATTAATTTTTTGAGGCTTATTAATAGATTAATCTTCATGAATTTTGATTGGCATGGATTTTACCCCATTCTATCCTTTCCTACTTGTAGAATATTTAAACAAATTAAACCCTCACTCATCCTCCCCCATGTCATCTGGTTCTAGAAGCTCACAATAATAGTCTTGTGTTCTTGCCACCCTATCATGTTCTCCTTCAACCATCAATCCTGAGGCACATCACATTCTTAATCCTATGGAAAAAATAGGGGCCATAAATGGATACCCTATATAAAACATCCACACCTCTTCAATATTCCACCCATCAAAGGAAACACTTCATGTGGTAGCAGTCACTTACAACATTATTGATTCCATTGAAAATAATCTATTGGACCTAGATCTCCTCCATCCCATTGATAGGGCTTTCAGTTTCAAGGTTATGGAATCCAAGATAGACAATAAGTCAATATATTTTGATAAATTTGGTTCAAAGCCTCTACCTAGATCAGCCCATAAGCCTCTCAAACCTTCCTCTTCATCCACTATTATCACTTTCAATGAGTAAGATACTAAGGAGTTACTATTTCATGAGTTATTATTCTCATATAATTTCATCTCTTGTAGGCTTTTAATTTTTTTGAAAAAATACCAAGACATACATGCCTAGATATCGGATCAATGATAACCCTTACACAAGGTAGGATGTAAATATATATAAGTGCAAAGATCTTTCTTATTATTGTATTTGATATAATTAAGGACAATGATGTAGTTCAAAGTTAGTCTTAGAATTTGAATCACCAACCTTTAATCATGTAACCCCATTACCCCTTCTTTAACCCCCTCACATAAATATTAAATTAAACACCCATATGTATTTGTCTACCATATCTCCCACTCTAGTTTTGGACTACTCTTAGATTCAAAGCTATAGACAAATATTTAGTCAAGTTTATACAAACACACTGAGACACTACCTCTTTTTCTCACACTACATTTTCTAGAATATTGGTCGATGTCAATACCTCAAAGGATATCCCTAGAAAAATCATTCTATAATTTAGTGATCACTCTTGGTCCCAACCACTCGATTATGAAGGTATAATGTTCTAATAGCACAGTTGTTTGAATACAAGTCACTTAACCAAACTACACTAAGTTTATAATAAATAAGGAAACCTCCTAGTGGATGGACTTCAACCCTATCCACATGACATTGCATGCCTCTGAATATGATAATAAAAATTTTGAATTATCTTCAGATAAGTCTAAGTCCTCTACTCAAAATAAGGACCTTGAAATAAAGGGAGGCCCTAGGGTTGATTCACTAACTCTTTTTGAGAGGAATTTTAATTTAGTTTTGGAAACCCCTTCTATCTCTAAGGAGGCTGATCTAAAGCTAGAAATACCAAAGGAAAAATAATTGAATTATTACTTCAATGAAAGATAAAACTTGTCTCTTTAAATCAATATAATTTTCCAAACCATTCTAATAAAAAAAATTGAATATATGTGTGGATGGACCAAAATTAAAAAAAATAAAAATAGCAAAAGATCAGAGACCCAATCTTCTAAGATACCCTCTAGCCAAGGGGGCCTAGGAAAGGTAAGAATCTAGTTTGACCTTAAACTTAGTTGGGATATGATTGACAGAGAATGTGTGGTAAATTTGTGTAAATTTTATGTAAGTTTCCTTGGATGTAACAATTTTGTTTTGTTTTTGACTATTTCTATTATATGACCATGTTTGACTTCATTTTGACAACCTATTCTTTTGATGGTTAGATGGCCTACCTCATTAAGGCTCGAAGAGGCATTCCACTTGAGATTTATTGTAACATAGTTATTTCATTTTTACAAGTATTAGTATCTTAAAAACCCATGATTTTCACCCTATCAAATAAAAACTAGGTGGTGAAACCATTCATAATTAAATTGGTTTTTTATTTAGATAATATTTTTATTTTAATAATTAAAAGGAAGAGAAAATATATCACTTGAGGTTGGACATGGATATGTGAAAATAAGATAAATTTATAAATAATTTTAAAATTGTATCTTTTTCTAAGAAGAACTAGTGTATTTTGGACTTGTGGTCTCATGAGATAGTTATGAATTGATCCATAAAAGGTGAAAGTGATTGTGGAGTGTTCTTCACTAAATAACATTTTTGAAGCTAGATGTTTCAATGGATTATTCAATTTATACATAAAATTTATAAGTAAAATTAGTGGAATATGTGCACCAATCATAGAAATTATGAATGGATTTATAAATAATTTCCATTGGATAGCTATAGCAGAGAAACATGTTTAATATTTTAAATAAGATAATAGAATAACTAGTGTTGGTATTGCCTAATTTTGTGAAGGTATTCCATGTGGATTATGAAAAAATATAATTATCCATTGGTATGGTATTATGTCAATAATTAAATTCAATTTCATACTTTATTAATAGGTTAAATGATAAGAATAGAAAAAACTCTATTTATGATCAATATTTTTATGCAATAATGAAGGCTCTTAAGAAGTGATTGCATTATTTTTTGACAAAGGAATTTTTTAATCTATGAATTACCATGCCATGTAAATTATAAGTAGCTATAGAAAATTAAATCATAATAATATGAAATAGATGGAATTTATGAAAAAATATTTCTCTTTTAAATAAATAAGTGTCCAATATAATAAAGTTTTAGATTCCTTAAATCGTAAAATATTAGTTTTGAATGAGATCAAAGATTAATTTGTTAGCTTTGATTATTCAAAATAAATATATTAAGATTATAATTATTTTATGGATGCATGTGCAATGTGAAAAAACCCATAGAAATAGATAAAACACCATATTTGGAGTACAACATTAAGGATGATTTTTTGTTTAATAGGATGAGATTATGCATACCTCAAGGATCTATGAGGGAGAACATGTTGATGGAGAAACATGGATAATTAATGCCTATAAAATTTGTATATGACAAAAAAATTGCACAACTAAGTGATTTTTTGGGAAGAATTAAGTGTGGATGCTAATAATTTTGTTGAGATATATATCATTTTATAGAATGTAAAATGCAAAATACATAAGATATGTTTATTTTAGACATTACCCATTTCAGATAGACCATGTGATGCATTGATCATGGATTTATTTTTTGGAATAAAAAAAACATAGTGATATAATGAATATAGTTTTGTTGTTTTTGACAGGCTTTTTAAAATGGTGTAATTTATAGCATGCAAGAAGACTAACGATACCACCAATATTGATAACCTATTTTTCAAAGTGGTTGTGTACTTGAAATCATTACCAAGAAATATGATATCAAATATAGATACTATATTTTTTGTGAATTTCTTGGAAAAATGTTTAAAACAAATTTGGCATAATATAGGATTTTAACATGGACAATAATCCTTAAAATATGATAAAATGGAAGTGGTTCATCAGAGCCTTCGTAACTTTCTAATATGTTTTGTTTGATATAAACACAAATAATGAGATTTTATATTTTTTTTAATAATAAAATATGATAATACTTACTTGTAAATCTTATTTTCCACCTACCTTCACCTTAAATGACTTATGAATATACATATGGATCTTATTTCCCCTTCTCTCACATCCTCATTATTTATGAGTTAAACAGTTTTTAAAAATGATTATATACCTAAAGGAATTACATATTATGCATCTAAACTATTCAAAATCATATTTAAACTATATACAAATCATCATATCAATATTACTACCTTCTATAAAAATCAATTAGACTTAAACTATTCCAAAATGTTGTAATCATTTCAACCTAACAAAAACATATCATGCCAAATAAGGGTTACTTTTTCAATGTAAATCCTCCTTATATGTGAGAGCATATATTTCACATGTTGGTGGTATGATAAATTACTTAAATAATCCAATAAAAATATACAATAGTTATAATCATATTTCCATCTATTATTTATCAAGGAAGCATATTACACACATATGCACATTTAAAGGGACTACCATATTCTTCCGAATTCTAAAGTACACTAAAATACAAGAAAAAATTGACATTTATGAATTGTCAAAATCTAAATCATAGGTTTTTTTATGCATATTAATAGCAGATGCTAAACTATACACTTGAATTCTTGTGATCTAGCCAAGATTGTTGCCATAATGGAAGATGATGGGTAGCCTAAATAAAATAGGATGAGGCTAGATCTGATGATAAAATAAATGGTATGTGTAAGGGTCAAATTTTAAGGTTATTTTCTTGGCAGTAAAGAATGAAAATGGGTCCTACTAAAGGAGACTACAATCCTAAATTATTAGTCTAAGGGTTAAGTTAGATAAAGATAAGAGTCTATCTATGGGTAGAGAGAAATGCCTAAATAATAGGCTATAGATCTATATCATTCCAAATTTCACTTGATAGAATGGTTGCAGGCACTCTATAAAGTAGACTAGCACTATGAGGATAAAGAGGCTCTGTGTGTGTCATCTAATGGTAGAAAAAGGTTGAATGGTAATAGGTTAAGCCTATATCTTGTTTTGAATGTGTTATAAAGTGAGTGATTGTTTTGGTAATGTGTGATCAAGGATTTTGTTTAGGAATGGTTTTGGTACTTGTGTTCATCATGGAAATATTTTTGTTTAGGAATAGTTTTGGTCTTTGTGCTCATCTTGGCATGGTGTTGATTATGGATTTATTTTTTACTTGTGTGTGTTTCAACAAGGTTTTATAAATAGACTAAAACTAAATTGATTTTTTATTTAACTTAGTTTACAATAATGAAGTTTTATTCTTATTTTAGTTAAGGGTCTAGATTAATAAATCAGTATAGAATATAGCAATAAATATAGTCCTAATTTGTGCAATTGTTTGTCTTTTTCACCTTTCTAAAAATAGAAATAAATTAGAATAAATATAACTTATCTAGAAAATATACTTAGATACCGAATACAGAAGTTAAAAATGGTTGTGTAGGACTAGGAAGGTGTCATAAACCTAAATCTAGATTTCATTTGGTGAAAGGATAGGATCACTAAGAAGTGGATGCTTTGGTGTTCAGTGTTGTTCTTCATTTCTGTAGCTATTATCCAAACTAATCATAGAGACCTAGAAATTTTTATGTGGTTGTGTTGTGCCTATGTGAGTGTGCTTATGAAAAATCAAGCACTAATTGTTGATAAAACTCACTATGGAGCTGATTTTGTCTTCAAACCCTAACCCTCCATCATACTCGATAAAATGATATTTGAGTCACATGAGAGATGGGGGTTAGTGTGTAAGATGTAATGAATGTGAAATCCATAACCCTTATGTGGGCATATTGCCTACATACCAATATTGTAAAGAAGGATCAAGCCATATGTAGTTTTCCCACCTAGTGCGCTTTGTGAAATAGTGTGATGTGGATGCAAATGCCAATTTGATATTGTTTGAAGTTGCTAGGGACTAGTATGAGGGTTTTAGTATGTTTGCAACTATGTTGGGTGATCGTGTGTAAATAATAGGAAAGTTTGCCTTGGTGCTTTATTTGTATTCTTGATTGTGCTTGTAAGTTTTGTCACCTCATTTGTAAATGAGATCTGAGTGGGATTTTATAGGGAATAATTAGTCATGGGTCAGATGTATTCATGCTAAGACAACCTAATTAAGGATAAGGACTAGATGAAAATGACCATTAGGGATCAAAGTGTAAATGGATAGGACTATAAAAAATGCAACACTTTAGTGTTTAGTGTTGTAGTCTACATGGGGAGCTCATATCTTTCAAGCTTGAGACCTGGGGAATAAGTTTGGTATGGGGAATACTATCTAGTTGATGTAGAATGACTATTTAGAAGGTTTTGAATCACTGATAATGAGCAAAAAGGTGTTTATAAGGGTCGTAAGAGAATGAAAAAAGGACCTATAGATGGGGTGTTCCAAGCCACACTCAAACTACCAATTTAGGCATTTTATAAGACTACATTCCCCCTACCCTTATCCTAGTGATGTAATAAAGTGAAATACTAGGACAAAGGAAAATAGAAAGTGTACTTGAACTTACCTACAATGGTGAAGCCCATGAAGAGGTGTGATGTTGAGTGTGCATAGAAAGAACACAATGTCAAGTGTAAATATGCAAGACAAAATAAGGAGTAGATCAATTCTTACTAGACACGTTATGTCTAAAATAATAACATACAAAGACTAGGTAAAAGAGAAAGGAAGAGAAAGGAATGATGCCATGTTATGTCTGGTATGTGTTGTACCAAGAGTAATATCGTGAATAGAGATGAGTACTTAATTCCTTGAGGGTGGCTCAAAAATACAAAGTTTGGTCCTTTAGATCCATTGTTGCCCACTAGGTAGTGAATCTATGTGTTCATGCATGTGTTAATTGATGTTTGTACTTTGTGTATAATCCCATTGAGTAAGTGGCTCAAGAATACAAAGCCTAGCTAGTATTTTGGCTCCATTGTTGCTCACTAAGTGCGAATTATGAATTGATATCGGTATGAATCTGTGTCATATGAGATGGATCATGAAACCCATGAATTCTCTATAATCCAAAAATGTGGCATGGATATTGAAATGTGTAATGAGAACTAGACCAATCATGGCCACTCTGAAAGGTGGAGATCAAGATTGTATGAAAGCCACTTTGAAACTAAAAACTAGGCTTATATGAAAGCCACTCCAAAATGATGCCAACCACCTATAATGGAATAAGGCATGTAACTAATGAGAATACTCAGGGAATATAATTAACTAGAAATAAAATAAGGTAAATGCGCTACACACATTTCCCCCAATTACTAGTGTTTGTAACATAGATTTTGATCTAGAAGTTTTACCAACTACCCAATTTGAAATTGGAAGTGAGAGCCATCATGCCATGCATGATGCCCCTATATCAAGATAATCAAAGTAAAATTATACTAAAACTACCCAATCTAAATAGGGATATAGATATAAAAAATATAATCGACCTTATCTTTCTATCTATTTATCAAAATTTTGGGGTTTCCACTCTTTGGATAGGAGCACTAAAAAGTAGACACTTTGGTGTCTGATGCTATAGTCCAAAAGTGGTGCTCTTGTCTATTACTATTTCTAATGACTGTTCTATGTTCATCACTATTTTTATAGTCTATTCTACATGTTTTAAACTTTGATCATTGTTTTGAGTGTTCTAAAAACTAATTTTTGACCACTAAAGGGATTTGATCTCTATGAAAAAACCCATATTTGTTTCCTCCTCTTCTAAGGGTAGGAATGAAGACCTTTCAATGTTTACCCTCAAACAAAAGATCCCTAGAACTATGTTATGTTAAAAAATACATGATATAGCAATGGTAATCCAAAAGATGTCTCAAGATATATCATAGTTTGTATTGGATATTGTTAGATCTATAGGGGTATGCCTAGATAGATGTAACAATGTAATAACATTTGCATTATATTAAAATAAAACTAAAAAAATAGTTAGTTATCAAGGAGGGATGGAGCATGATGTCCATCATAGCATCCAAGAAGGTAAGATAATGCATGATGTGGATCATGGAATTACAAAGAACTAAGAAGGAAACAAGAAAATAAACATGCAAGGCAAGAAACAAAAAGCATACAACAGAGGCCAAGGGGCCATGAAAATAAGGGGCATGATCACATGTCACTCAAACTAGGAAAATTAAGTTTACAAGTCATGTTTGAATGCCCATATACACATACAATTGCAAACTAGAAAGGTCAGAATGAGGGCCACAATTACATACAATAATACAAGTAAAGGACATTTCAAAATGTCCTAAGGCACACACAAGTTATAGAATAGGAACTTATATATACAATCACATATAGATACTCAAAGAAATAAATGAAGTCATTTAAATGTTGGAAATACTATCACATCTAACTAATCAAAGAAAGAAGTGAAAGTATGCAAAACATGTAGTACAAGACTAGGTAGATGCCAAGAAATACACAAGTGATATATATTAGTAAGTCTTAATAGAATAATATATGTAAGATAGTAAGTGATGTACAACAACATGATAACTAGAGGGTGTGGTGTAGGAATGACATAACCTAGATGGTGTAGTCATGTAGACAATGCCCACAGTGGGTAGATATGTTGATGTATGTCTTGAATGTAAAAGTAGGATGCCCCCTCAATGGGTAGAGTAAAGAAACCAAGGATCCAGGTGTCAGTACACACACTTAAAGAATATCAAATGAAGCATGGTAATGTAGATAAATTGAAAAACAATAGCATAGAAGAGTAAAATGTAAGTCTGGCATGGTAGTATAAATGTAAAGCATGGATAATGCATATAATTGAAACATTTTAAGTGTTTTCAGTTTTTTAATTTTATTGTATTTTGACATGTTATATTGTTTTTGGTATTCTGAAACATTACTATGTACAAGTAAGAAAAAAGACACTATGTATAAGAAAGCTGAGAAACTATGTACAAGTAAGCAAAAAAATTATGTAAATGTAGAACGAAACTATGTACAATAAAATGTGTGTAAATTAATATGTACATAAAAGACTACACTGGAGGGGGTAAAGGGTTCAAGGATGGATCCCTCTAGGGATGAATATGGAGGAAGGGATCACATCCATCATCAAATGCCTCAAGAACATCATCATAAGTATTATCATATGTTATAGGCTCTATATTCACGGTGGCTATATCCTCAGGTGTCAGTAAGATCTGTGATCTTTGTGTAGTCAGAGAATCATCACTCTTAGTGGTGTCATCCTATCGAAGGCAAACTAAGGGTCACTCTCATGGTGGTGATGTTGGTTCTCTTCTAGGGCATTTAGCTTTGGTAGTAGGTGGCCTCGATGGAAGTGGTGGAGCTGATGTTGGAGGTGATATAATCTAAATAGTACCTTGAACCTATAGTTTGTTGGAAAAAAATTTATATATGAGTCTATTTTATGGCCTTTGATTCTATGAAAGAGAAAATGGGAGACCATCCTACTGTGATAATCTACTAATAGACCTATGTCATACTATAGGTAGTATGATTAATCCATGATCAAGTAACATTTGTAGCATAATTTGTGGTCGATGTTATGTGATACCTACCTGAATCTGAATGATCACTCTATATACATATAGGTAACCATGTGAACTATATGTGCTAAGTGATCTATCTATGTATAAAAAAGTAGGGTATATCCAAATATTTTAGTTTGAGATGCTAAGATTGATGTATTATGTCTGATGAGGGCTCTAGAGTCATCTCGATACTCTCTTGGGTTAACTAGTATAAATCTCAATCCACACAAATAATCATCTATGAGTGTGGGTGTTTATCATCATCTAAAGTAGCCTAGAAATATATATCAACATCATGCATGTATGGTAACTTAGAATTTACTAAAAGGGGTAAATATGATATGGGAGTCTCATCAACTATTAGAAAAATATAGTGGTGTTGTGAGAGTATCTATAACTGGTGAAGTGACTGTGAGTACCTGAAGAGATGTATCTGTAGAATCAACTGGGATTGTTGGATCTGCTACCAGTGATTATGTAATTGTAATAGGTATAGGAACTATGACTAATGGAGTAGCTAGAATGGTTTAAGCTACTATAATTAGCTAAATATCCAATTGTAAGGAAGTAATTGTACATGGAAGAGTGTGATATTTGCTAGTCTCTCCTACCTCATATTTATGTATCTGGTCAAGAGAGATACGATGAGGTGGTGACTAAACTATGAGATGAGGTTTCCCATTTGGCTAAGTAGTCAAAGATGAATATATTATTTTATAATATCTAAATGGTTTGTTATCTATTGGGAATGTGTATGGGTAACCTTTATGGAGTAACTTAACACGTTAATGAAGAGTGGAAGGAGCTTCCCCCATAGTGTGTATCTAAGGTCATCTAAATAAAAATTTATAATGAAGAGGAGCTTGCATGACCTAGAACTATTTAGAGAGGTTTTTGGGCCCTACCATGATATCCAAAGCAATGGTTCTTAATGTATATTATGGTATATCATCAAACCCTCTAATGTTACTATATGACTTATGCATGGAAGCCATATCTATGACCATGGTTTATTAAAATGTAATAATACATATATCAAGTCCAAAACCACTATCAACTAGAACTCTTTTAACTGCATTAGTTTTGACTTGAGCTTATATGAACAATGGTAAATTCTAATCAATAACTAGCTAAGAAGGCATGTCCTCATCATCAAAAGAAATAACATCTTTTATAGTTTTTAATGTGTTGGGCATTGATGCAAAATAAGAAGGCTCTAAATCAATGGGCACAAAAGTCTAAATGAATGCCTGATAAAGAACGTCCTTGAACACATTTTCTTTTTAAATTAGTTCTAAAATAGAAATCTTAGCTGGTGTATTTCTTAACTAACTGACAATATCATATGCCCTATGTAGATTTGCATGTGCAGGCAGGTTGGGCTAGGGATAAGAGGGATATGAGCATAGTAGGGTTCCTAACTAGGGGGAGGTCATATGGTGGCACATTGAGTAACATATATAACCACATTATCTATTGCCATATAGGGCTAGTAGTAGCTACAAGAGGAGAGCAAAGATAATCAATAGGTCGAGGTGGTGGAGAGACAAAGGGTGTCAGTTGGGCTTTTTGATGATGGTTAGTGATCTAAGGAATATCAAAATAGACCATGAAACATGATTTGTCATGGGATAGAGGCTCCAAGGGAGGTGAGGCAAGAGGTTTAAAAAAATAGATGAAAAATTGATCAATAAAAGGAACAATATGCATGTGTTTCTACTTACAAAGGAAGTGACTTAAGTATACAAGGCATATGATAAAACTTTGCGTTAATGAAAAAAACAATTCTACATTCATGTACATCGTTAGACCTAGTAGAGACATCTTAGGTCTATGAAAGGAGCACTTCTGAATTACTATGATGAAATAAGAATGAAATTGATTTAGATGTAAGGTGATACCTCAAAAAACAAAGTGACCTAGTTTATTAAAACAGGGTTTGGAAGAAATGATTTTTAAAATTACTATTGTGAATTTTAAAAATTAAATGTGAAATTTTGATTTATATAAATGGGAAAAAATAGAAGAATATTTATAAAATTAGCAAAGAATTTCTCTAGGGTTTTTATGCACAAATGAAGTAAGTCAGGCCAATTATTTAGGAATAATGTAGTTATATTCCTATTTTAGTTAAGGATCTAGATTCATAAATTAGTACAAAATATAGCAATAAAAACTATCCTAATTTCTACAATTGCTTGTCTTTTTCACGTTTCTAAAAATAGAAATAAATAAGAAGAAATATAACTTAGCTAGAAAATAGAGTGAGGTGACTGATACAAAAGTTGAAAATGGCTATGTAGGATTAGGAAGGTGTCATAGACTTGAATATGGATTTCATTTGATGAAAAGATAGGAGTATTGAAAAGTGGATGCTTTGGTTTCTAGAATTATTATCCATTGTTTCTACTATTTTCCAAAATAATCACAAAGAGTTAAAACTTTTTGGGTAGTTTTGTTGTTCATATGTGAGCATGCCTATGAAAAATTGAGCACTAGTTGTTGACAGAACTCACTATGGAGTTGACTTTATCTTCAAACCCTAACCCTACATCATTCTTGATAAAAAAATATTTCAGTCACTTGAGATAGGGGGTTGGTGTGTAATATTTATTAAATGTGTAATCCACACCCCTTATCTAGGCATGCTACCTACATACAAATACACCAAAGAGGGATCAAGCCATACGTAATTTTCCCACCTAGTGTGCTTTATGCAATAGTGTGATGCAAATGTAAATGACAATTCTATATTGTTTGAGGTGGTTAGGGATTGGTATGATGTTTTGAGTATGCTTTCATTTATTCTAGGTGATTGTGTGTAAATAATAGGGAAGTTTAACTTAGTGCTTTGTTTGTATTCTTGTTTATGCTTGTATGTTTTGTCACCTCCTTTGTATATGAGATTTGAGTTGGATTTTATAGGTAAAAATTGGTCATGGGTCAGATGTATTCATGTTACATATACCTAATTAAGGATAAGCATCAGATGGAAATGACCATTAGGGCTCAAAGTGAAAATGGATAGGACCATAAAAAATGGGACACTTTGGTGTTCAATGCTATAGTCCACATGGGGCAGTCCTATCCTATAGGCTCAAGACCTAGGGGACACGTTTTTCATAGGTATTACTATTTGGATGAGGTGAAATGACTATTCATAAGGTTCCATATGATTGGTAATGAGAAAAGGGTGTCTATAAGTGTCTTAAGAGCATGTAAAAAGGACATATGGATGGTGATCCAGAGTTTAGTTCAAAAAAGTTTTTAATTTGTGATGAAACCAATTTCACAATGTAGATCTCGTCTAGAGCTTTATAACACTTTTCACGATTTGAAAAATGGACACCGTATGCAAAAGATATGGTTTGTTAAAGTTTTCTTGCAATAGAGAAAAATGTGGTGTCGCAAGATGACGTGGTGCAATGTGGAAACGCCAAGTGAACCAATCAGGTGGTGACATGTGGAAGTGAATGGAGTCCATAGATTTGTGCAAATTTTGTATAAAATTTCATTGCATTGCACAATCCATAGATTTTTGCAAAGTCTGTATAAATTTTAAAATTGTCAAGTCCGTAGAAATTTTAGAAGGCTTTGTAATGCCAAGTCCATAGAAATTGTAAAATTGCAAGTCCATAGAAATGCTTTGTAATGCTTTGTACACCTGTGGAGGAGCCACATAACACCAAGGACCGAGCACCTCACCCAAACCATCAGATGTGGCAAATGCCTTAGCCAAAAGGCATCGACGACTATCATGGTGGAGACAAGGCTATAAAAAGCCTTTTTAGCTTACTATCCCCATACATGTGGGATATTTGATAAAGTTTCAAACTAAAACATAGGCTGATGACATGAAACCATTTCCCAATGTGGGAATGATTTGGATAAGCTAAGTTCCCACCAATAGGGCCATCAACATCGTTTAAGGTGGCCACACACTTTTTGAAAGACTAAAAGCCATTCAATTTGCTAAATGTGGGATTTAAAAAGGATAAGCTAAGCACCGACAATGGAGGCTGATGGGATTGGAAACCCTAACTAGCCGTGTAAAATTATAAGAGCCTGACCAACTTGCCTATGGGAGATAAGATAGAAATAAAGCCACGAATTTGTATTTAAACGAGGTCATTCAGCCGACCGTGTAAGGAGCAGAATAGACCAATTTGTTATATTTCCTCATTTTGAAGCCCTTAGAGGCCAAACCAGAGCTCAAAGTAAACTACAAAGTTGTTTAAAATTCTGATATGATCTATGAAATATATTCATTTGCCCCCATTTTGGATAATTTTTTATGCCATTTTGAGCTATAGAAGTTGCCAATTTTGAATTGGAGAAGCCTTTGCTTGTGATTCAGGAAGGTGAAGAACGTGATGAGTCAACCAAGGTCTTTCGAAGGTCTGATCACTATTATTGCAGAGAGATATGATCTTTTGTTGTTTTTAGGTATTATCTTGGCTTGAAAATTTAGCAACAATTAATGGATTGGTTCGATAAGAACCCGGGGACATAGGAATTCTGAAACCTGTAAACAATTTTTGTGTTTTGATCTTTGGATTCATTATTGCATTTTAATTTCAATTATTATTCAGATTATAAATTTAGATTTTTAATCATAACAAAAAATTTAATGAATTGATTATTTATGGGAAATTGGATAAAATCAAGAATTTGAAAAATCTGATGGTTTCAATGGATATTTGATGTGATCTATCAAATCACTTTATTTCAGTTTTGAAACATGATATTTGGATCAGATTTTAATCAGATTTAATCATTCCAACATCTTAAAAGTTGAGAAATTTATGCTTCCAATTTAGTGTAAATTTTGGAATTGAGAATTTAAAAGATCCATTTAAACATTTTTATAAAAGTAGTGAATTTCCTACTGGTGTTTACGGATCAAATTTTTGTATCAGAGTAGTTAGAAAGTGGGGTTAGCTTCTGATCGAGTTTTGACAACTGCTTTCAATTTATTGGTTATCCATATCACTTGATTAGATTGTAGTGTGTAGTTGTGGAATCAGTGTATTCGTAGGAAACCATGGGCAAGTTGTCACATAAAGCCAAGATGGAAGAGCTTGAAGCCATCAATACTCAAATTTAGGATGAGAATGCATTCCTGAGATGCAAGCTCTATTCCCTTGAAGAGAAAATTGTATGTTTGAAATATGAGCTTGAATTTAAGGATGAGATCTTGATCAAATTGTAGTGTGGTGAACCAAAGAAGGCCATACCTTCCACTTCAGATGCAGAGACTATGACTGAGTGCACTATAAGTTATTCACCGCGTAATTCATCTACTTCTTCTTTCCATTTAGATTTGGATTCAAGTAATGATGATTTTGGTAGTTTTGAACAACACACAAAGGGTATAAGATCCAAATTATTGAAGAAAATTGGATTTAATGGAAAATTTCTTGGTCGAGATGGCCAAGGAATTACCAACCCAATACAAGTAGAGCATATATCTCATCATGCAGGTTTGGGTTACACTAGTGAGCAGGTGGAAATTGGAGAAACATCCTCCATGGCTAAAGGAAGACAAGATTATAATAGCAAAGGATTGAGGCCACTATTAGAGCATGTGCAGTGTAAGAGGACACATAGCTGAGGTACTGAGATTCCACCTCCTAGTTCCTACACTAGAGTTATCACGAAATCTTCTAATCCATTTTTTATGTTTAAGAAATTAGGATTTAACATTCAGAAGATAATGCAATCATTTCCATGCACTTTTTGTGGGATGCACAACCATAGTGTTGCATTTTCTTGGAAGAGACATGCTTTGTTTAAGCAGATTGCAAGTATTCAAAACCATTCTCGCCATGGCAAAGTGAGAAGAGGTAAAAGGGAGACCTCACCTAAGAAGGTTGTTTGCACTCATTGCCATATGAGTGGACATCAGATTTATCATTATTTTAAACTTCAATCATCTTCTGATTCTAGAAATGGTAAAAATAAGATGATTTATCAACCTATTAATAAGGTCAATGAAGTTAAATCAATCCATAATGATGTTAATGAATCCACTAAGGAAATCAAGTTAACTAGGTAGAAAAAATTTGATTAAGTGGATTAATAATGCACTCATTTGTCAAAGCATTGTTAAGAATTCTGTTAAGGGAAGGAAAAAGCTTTGAAGATGCATTAGTAGAGCATGTGAGAACACCTCGAGATAGGTTCATCATTCGAAGTATTTTAATTCTCATGTTGAAAAGCTCTATGTTTTGGAATCTCTTATTTATTCTGTGTGAGTTGTCTAAAGGACTTGAACTCATTTGATCAGTTGGATATAATAGCAGAATACATGTTATAGGTTGAGTTAATTCCTCACAACACTTGTCTCATATTGAACTGCTATTTTTAGAATGTATCTATTTTTTTCACATGGATGTATAGATGCATTGTTAAGACCCTATGGGCATGTTTGGATGTTAGGCAATATACAATTTGTGTTGTTTACATTTGCTTAGCATATAAGTCCCATACTAGGGCATTTTATTGCAACATGTCTACAACATTTCATGTATGTTATTGACATTAACAAACTTGTTTTGTAGTTACATTGGGAATTGTTTCAATTTATTGATAGTTCACTGCTTTACAAGATGTGACATGGGCAGACAATTTTGGTATGTTGTGATCAAGTTATTGGTAGTTACAGATTCATTTACTCATGCTATGTGTAGGCATTTTCAATTGAGTTGTGAATCATTTATTTTTCCAATATTTATCTCTTTACTATGATTGGGTTCTATGTGATGTGATGCAGTAGACTAGTTATAAGATTTCAGGTGATAGTAGACTTTTGGAGACCAAAAGCCTCTTTTGTAGGCAGGTGTGATCCAGAGTTTAGTTTATAAAAAGTTTCCAATTATGATGAAACCAATTTAACAGTGTAGAGCTCATTGAGAGCTTTTTGGCACTTTTGATGGTTTGTAAAATGGACACCATATGCAAAAGATATGGTTTGTTGAAGTTTTCTTGCAACAAGGAAAAATGTGGTGTCGCAAGATGACGTGGAACAATGTGAACATGCCAAGTGAACCAATCAGGTGGTGACACATGGCAGTAAAATGGAGTCCATAGATTTGTGCAAAATTCATATAAAATTTCATTGCATTGCACAGTCTGTAGATTTGTGCAAAGTCCATAGAAATTTTAAAATTGCCAAGTCCGTAGAAATTTGAAAAGGCTTTGTAATGCTAAGTTCTTAGAAATTGTAAAATTACAAGTCTGTAGAAATGCTTTGTAATGCTTACTACCCATGTGAAGGACCCATGTAACACCAAGGACTGAGCACCTCACCCAAACCATCAGACGTGGCAAATGCCTTAGCCAAAAGGCATCGATGACTATCATGGTGGAGACAAGGCTATAAAAAGCCTTTTTAGCTTACTATCCCCACAAATGTGGGATATTTGATAAAATTTCAAACTAAAACCTAGGCTGATGAATTGAAATTGTTTCCCAATGTGGGAATGATTTGGATAAGCTAAGCACCCACCAATAGGGCCATTGGCATCATTCAAGGTGGCCACACATTTTTTGAAAGACTAAAAGCCATTCAATTTGCTAAATGTTGGATTTAAAAATGATAAGTTAAGCACCCACAAAGGAGGCCAATGGGATTGGAACCCCTAACCTCCCATGTAAAATGATAAGATCCTAAACGAATCTCCTGTGGGAGATAAGATATAAATAAACCCATGAATTTGTATTTAAACAGGGTCATTCAACCAACTGTGTAAGGAATATAATAGACCAGTTTGTTGTATTTCCTCATTTTGAAGCACTTAGAGGCCGAACTAGAGCTTGAAGTAAACTACAAAGTTGTTTATAATTATGATATGCTCTATGAATTATATTCATTTTCAGATTTTGGATAATTGGTGATTCCATTTTGAGCTATAGAAGTTTCCAATTTTGATTTGGAGAAGCCTTTGCTTGTGATTCAGGAAGGTGAAGGACGTCCTGAGTTAGCCAAGGTCTTTCAAAGGTCTGATCACTATCATTGCAGAGAGATATGATATTTTATTGTTTTTAACTATTATTTTGTCTTGCAAATTTAACAACAATTAATGGATCAGTTTGATAAGAACCCGGGGACGTAGGAATTCCAAACCCCATAAACAATTTTTGTGTTTTGATCTTTGGATTCAGTTTTGCATTTCAATTTTAGTTATTGTTTAGATTATAAATTCAGATTTTAATCATAATGAAAAATTTAATGAATATAGCATTTACGAGAAATTGGATAAAATTAAGAATTTGAAAAATCTAACAGTTTCAATGGATATTTGATGTGATCTATCAAATCACTTTATTTTAGTTTTGAAACATGATATTTGGATCATATTTTAATCAAATTTAATCATTCCAAAATCTTAAAAGTTGAGAAATTTATGCTTCCAATTCAGTGTAAATTTTGGAATTGATAATTTAAAATATCCATTTAAACATTTTTATAAATGTAGTGAAGTTCCTACTGGTGTTTATGGATCATATGGGGTGTTGTAATCCACACTCAAACTACCAATTTGGACATTTTATATGACTAAGATTTATAAAATTAAAGTATAGAGATCAAATAACTTATAACTACTAAAATAATAAAGAGAAAGAGAGGTGATTCTTTTTATACTTTTCCTAAGTTTTTGGATGCATGCAATACTGAAAATGAAATCTAGTCTAACAAATGCAATTCTTACTTTCCACTTTTTTTGGGTGCAAACTAAATGGAATTATTTTTTTATATTTTTGGATTTTATATGAATTTATATATTATGTAAACTAAATTTTTATAACATAAAATTAAATTAAAAACCAAATATTGATCATAATCAATAATATTACAAAGTATATAGGAGTTTTCTTTGCAAATTCAAGCTACAGTGAGTTTTGATATTTGTAACTGGATGCATAGTAGGATTGAACTATTTTTTATAAATAAAATAAATATTTTAATTTTAATTTTATAAACTATTAATTTATAAAAAGGAATTTTAATTTATAAAATGAAAGAGAATCAAGAGGAAAACAAAACCTATTGATTAACTAGGTTGATTAGGGTTTTCTATTTCTAGTGTGCTTGTTTGTGTGTGAATAAGAGTGTGTTCTAAAATGAAAATTTTATTGTGATTTCATCTAAAAGTTTTCATTTGTTTTTAATATATACATAGGGGTTGGCATAAAATATAACATGCTCGAAAATAATCTATTGAAAGGATGCAAAAAACAAAGAAAACTAACTAGTATTTTTATGCAAAGATAAGGGAGAGAAGAATTATTATTCCTATAAAATATGTAGTTTTAAAATTGAATATTTAAACTAATACATGAAAGGAAACTATTCTATTATATTATATTGAGAAAAATAAATAAATATAATATAGAAACTCCAAACCTGATCAAGGTGTAGATCAGTTAAAAGCAAGAGTAGTATTTGTGATGTGGTCCTTAATGTGATTTCTCTTTTTCTCAAGAAATGATTTTAGGAATTCTATAACTGGGAGGATCATCAAATAACTATAAAAAAAAAAGGTGAAGATAAGATAGACACAACTCAAAATAAAAGTGCAGTTGATTATGGTTGGGCAGTGAACTAAATGCAAAGATTTGGTTGTGAAAAGAATGACTTCACTTTCTTGAAATTATGTATTCAAACATGAAAAAAATAAATATAAAGATTAAAAAAAAAATTATTAGTCTATGGCTATGAAATTATTCAAAAATCCAAGCCCCAATGAAATTTTTTGGTTATAAAATCAATCCCAAAATTGGCTTACTTATAAAAGAGCAATGAATCTTGTATGAACAAGTTTAACCAAGTTCAACTAGGAGTTGAACTTAGGAGGGAATCAAAGTGATTGGAAATATAAGGAGTGAGGTGGTCCTAAGTAGGGGTTAAATTAAGGTGAAAAATCATTAAACATGAAAATAAGCATGTAGAATACATCAAGGATTGAGTCTCAGAAGCTAAAATTAGAAGTTGAAATAATAGTGATGGAACTTCCCTATTTATAGGGGTGATTGTGTAACAACCACTCTTAAGGACAAAACCACCATATTTCATTACACAACCCCCATAAATTTAAAATAAAACCACCCTCATATAACATATTTTTTAAGGCAGTTTACAAAACCATCTTGATGAACCCGTCGCTCATGCAGTGGTTTTGCAACTCCATAGGGTGCTTTCATCACCTAATAGGTTGGTTCCATCACTAATGAGAGGTTTTTAAAATAATTAAAAAGAATTAAAAATATCAAAAAAATATTTAGAATTGATCTTAGTGTGAAAATAGGGAGAGGGTAGGGACTATAATTTGAGACAGAACCCATTTGAGCGTAAATTAGGAGATCACTACGTCATCATTAGACATTATATTAGACATGTCACACTATGTAATTTTTAGGTGCATACATATTTACCCTTCAAGAGGATTCCTTTTAATGAACTGATGAGGGTGTGGTCTCAAGTAATGGAATGAATAAGGTAAATAAAAACTTACAAATACCTACCTGACTTACCTTTGTGGCATGATGAAGCCAGTCAAGACTCCATGTGACCTAAATCACCATGTCAAGGGACTGAATCTATCACTAAGTCATCATCTACCTAAAAAATCATTAATTTTTTTATAAAATATATAAATTTCATTAAAACATTATTTTTTTATCATGCATCATAAAATATAGCAATAAGATGATTTGTAAACATGAAACTATGCCTCAATGAAATAACATGCCAAATTTAGAAAACAATTTACCTAAAATGGATAGTTTGGTGGCCTATTTATTAAAAAACATTCCAAAAATATATTCATTTATGACAATATATTTGAGAGTTTTTTAATCTCTACGATTCCTATAATGGGTTTGAATGAATAAGTAGTTGATGTATAGAGCACAAGATAGGGATGACTAATATGACAATAGGAGATAGAGTCGGGTAGGGACATGTAGCTTTTTATTTTTGTGTGCCTTTTCTCCAATTTTAACCTTATAATTAAAAATGTGTAAATTTTAAATAAATGTATTCTTCTTTCATGGATGGGTATGAGGGTTTGGGTAGGTTATCAAAAGGATATTAGTTAATGCAAGACTACCTATCGGGATAGGTAGGCATAAGATGTTTATGCCCCAACTTATCACATATATGTGGAGATCACTCACCCATAAATATGTATAGATGGATCAGAGTATCAGATGAAGACTTTATAGGAGTTAACTAAAGCAAGAGGATGCCATGATATTAGGTCCACTATTGAACATGTATAAAAATACATACACATTTGTTTTGGATTTTTGAGATGTTTAACTCTCTTTCTATCCATGAAGGTGAATTTTACTGAGACATAATTTTCTAAAATCAACACTATTATGAAACATATAAAGGAATTTATTCTACCTCTTAGTTAATTGTCATTATGTACCATGGGATTAAATTTCCATGTTTACTTCTTATTTTATTCAATCAAAATGACTAGGCATGTGATGATATACTATGCATCATTTTTTTGATATAATGTTATGTAAAATGCTTATATGTCTAGGAAAAATGTATGCAAATGATGTAATTATTTAAAACATGCATGAAATTATGAATGTACTAATAGTTATTTTGTAAGTGACGGCCCATTTGTTTTATTTACACAACATACAACTTTTAATTTTAAGCAAGGAATGAAAAGGAGAATAGGATAAATGAGAGATGATAAATAATGAAAACCATAAATCAAAATTTTATAGGAAAAATGAAGATGAACTAATCCTTATGATCAAAGGTGAAATTTTACTTCTTCCTAGAATTAAAAAGAACTAACTTTATTAGTTTCATTTAGAGATAACTAGTCCTGATAGAATCAGTGAATAGGATAAATTTATATTTTTGGCTTATGTATATATACAAGATTTTCTTAAAATATTTTTCCTTACACACATTTTGATTTAATTTTGCTTTTAAATTTGGAATTTACTTATTTTTATGACCCCATACACTCAAATCATGTGTTTAGGAAGATAAATGGGCTCATCAAAAAGGCTATAGTTAGGCATGTAAAGGCATCTCTCCATAACACTAACCCCATAAAACTGGTAAGATGAAAGGGATCAACAACAAATGGAAAGAGATGTGTATTTTTAATTTTTTATTTGTATAATATTTTTATTTTCACTTGAATGCATAATTTTCTATTTGCAAGGCCTTTACTCCCAAATATTAGCCCCATACAAGTACTAAGATGCAAGGGCTCATCACAAAAGACAAAGATAGGCAAGTAGAGTTTGCTTTTTTTTTTAGCATGCTAATTTTTTACTTTAAAAGGAGCCATAAGAGGATAATATACCATGTACAATCCTCTATATTATACTTTAGGATATCACTTTCTATGTTGTTGAAGAACATGTAGGGAAATGAAATGTAATATGCTCATAAGAACTAAGGAAAGAAATAATGTAATGTGGATTTTGAGAATGATTTATATAAAAAATAAGGTAGTGTGAGAATGGAATGATATGATATGTTTCATTATAAAAATTTCATGTTATGTGAATTAACAACTAAATAATCACCAAACAAGGAATTTGATATGCAAGACAAAATACTAAAAAAGTAAGATTCAATGTAGTGAGGGAAATGTGATATGTAAGTACTAGATACAAAAATGTTAAAGGGTAAAAGAGTTCATATAATCATTTAAATCATTGCCCTATAGAGTTCATAAATGATAGGCTCCATTTTTTAAGTCTTCCATTAGTAGGTAAGGGCTTAACTAGTTTGGTATAAATGTATTACCTTCTCATTTATTTTTGTCAATTCTAAATAAAAGGTATCCTAAATGAATTGGGTTATTACAATCGTAATTATGGAAATCATGATATCATTTATGGGGCATGAATAAATTTGACTTGATGACCATGGTATTTGATTTTAGGAAGACAGACACTTCTAGGAAATCAAATACTTAGTCATCTTGAGTCATTTTTTGTGTAGAAAATATTATAAGATAGTCTTGCAGTCTAAAATACTAATGATAATACATGGTTCATTTTATATCTTCTATGTCCTAGGAAAATAATGTCTATAATAGCTTATGAGAAATTCTATACTATTTCTTACTTCAAAATGGGGAAGAGGATGTCTAGTTTCATGATTATATGGTTAATCATAAGAATCAATATTGATTTAGATGGAGACTATTATTAAGGTATGAATCCTTCCATTAAACATTGGTGTGGCCAATGGAGGATTAATGGTTTTTTAGTCTATCGTAAAGTCTAAACTATGATCTAAACTATTACTTGCCCCTGGATGATAGGGTGTTAAAAGATTATGCTGAAGATATGGATCATTAAGTTTTTTAAGGTTTATCCCCATGCCTAAATATTTCCATCATGTACATGTGGGGGGTTTTAATACTAGATTTAAGAGCTTCTATTCCAATAAGCTTGTGAGGAATATAATTTTTGATTCCATATGGATCAAATAGAAGCTAGATTGGTTCATCTCTATAAAGGGTATCAATAATCTTAACCATATACTTGGTCAAGATGGTTGGCACTATCATGAGAGTTTATTCACTTATTTTTTATGTTATTTAAACTCCCTTTTCTCTATATTTATCATTAGATGGAAACTTAAGAACTTTTATACCCCTTTTAAGAGAACTACTTTGGCTATTGAGCAATCTTTATTTTCAACCAATTGTAGGGCCTTTGCCACACCCTTGGTGAGAAATTAATTATCAATGTGTATCTCTACTTATTTATGAATGTTTATTTTAATGGCATAATGGATTTAGGTTCTCTTTGAGCCATAAAGACTTTTTCTAAGTGGAGGACCCTAATTTATTAGAATAGGGTAGAAGTGATTGCATTCATCTTATAGATCTAAGGTATATCAAAGATCATGTTGTAATTTGTGTCTATATCAATAACATAAAATTATGTCAACATGCTATTAGGACCCAAAGTTATTGGAACCATAATGGTCTCTAATGTAGGATCACCACCATGAAGTGTCAAGTTGTTGAGAAGTTAGTGTAAGTCACAATAAGCCTCATGGAGGCCTTAAAAGTTGTGTATTTGTCTTGGAGTGTTTTTCCTCCAAACATGATACTTGAGTTATTTGTGTAACTAAATGGATAATTTTAATAAATTATGAGTTTTCATATACATACTGGGTGGCTTCCAATGAAATAAATAGTTTTTTATAATGTTTACAAGTCATAGTTATATCATAAGATAAAGTTCATGAAGTTAGTTTTGTATATGGAGACTAGGTGAGTAAGAAAGAGTCTTAAATAATTTTATTCAATTCAAACATATGCATTGATATGTTGTCCATGATCCTATGTAAGATTAAAATAAATATTTTATAATTACGTTGTGCATAACCAATTGATAATTTTTGCATGTAGTCCATATTGATTGTAATGTTTGGTTTCCCTCACTAGTTTAGGATAGTGATAAGATGAAAAAATAATAAATGCATTAAAAATGTCTAATTTAAACTAACTATAAAAATCTACACAAACATCCTAAAATCATACAATTTCACAAATAAATTTCTATGAATCATATTTAGGTTTTTTATAAAAACATTATAGAAAAAAAATATTTTTTTATTATAGGACCTACAATATCTATTAAAAAAACCTAATGGAGAATTACTAGTTTTAATATGGAAATTCCTTATCTTAAAAGCATACAACTCTAGGAGAGAGAATATAAGAGACTAAAACCTAATAGAAATGTAATTGATTTTAATTCAGAGGTCACATAGGGTTTGAGATTGAATAATACAGATAATGCATTTTATTTTAGAATGACCAACGTGTATATTAAGTGCCTTCCTTTAGGATGCTCTTGAAGATGTGATATGATCTTATTGAATAGGCTAATGACATCAAGTTGCTACATACATCTAAATGAAACATGGAATGGTGTACAAGCTCCTGCAAACATAAAAAAAAATAGGGGAATAGTGTTTGAGTAACTTGTCTAACTCTTATTTTTTCTATTCGATGAGCATAATAGATTCAATCGAGGTTAACTTTTAATTTTCTTAGACAATAGCACTATATTCTAATCTTAAACTTTAATGGAATGGTGACCAAATATATTTGACCACTTTCATGGGACCTACAAACTCATCCACTATAAACTCGAATGTACAAACTAGTTAACCAATATTTACTCCCTCCAATTTTATTCCATATAAATGAGAAAATATTTATTTTTCGATTTTTAACATTATATTTTTACGTATGTAGATCATTTGTACATATGTTTCTAATATAAAAATGTCTTTACTTTTTAATTTTTAATATATTTTTTAGAATCTTATTATATTGAAAATTAAATAATGTTTTAATTTTTAAAATACTATAAAATAGATATAAATAGAATATATAACATATAATAAATAAAATACATATTAATAATAATAATTAATATTTAAATTAATTATTATTTTTAAATAAATAAATAATAATAATCAAATATATTATCTGATATATATTTATAAATAATAAAAATATTTATTTTGAAATTATGTTAAATTATTTTTTATAATTTTTGGATTAATTAAATTTTGTTGACCTAGTAATCAATATAAATCAAGGACAAATCTAATTTAATTATTGGCTCAAATTCAATGAAAACTAGATGTAATAGAAATGTTTGGTTAAGTAACAAATACATAAAATTTACACCAACATATTAAAGGTAATTTTTTAAATGTTTTATTATTACCTTCTGCATAGTTATTATTATAATCACTTTTTCATTTAGTTATGTATTGAAAAATGTGCACATTATTAGCATGGGTAAATGGAGTAAATGTGAAGAAATTACATTACTAATATATCATTTGATAAACTATTAAATCATATTATTTTGGGATGATTAATTACAAAGAGAGGTGAAAGCTCAAAAAATCTTCTTAGGTGGTTATAGAGACAAACCCACTTTCCCGAGTAAGAAAATTTTATTCAACAAATCAAACTAACATTAAATAAAATACTACCTATAACATTAAATAAAAGACCTTGAATCATAAACCTAAAAAAATCCCCTTGGTCCAAAGGGTATGGAAATTGAAAATACTAGAACAATGATTCTGAAGTCATAAAAAAACTCTATGGTAATTGCCAATGGTGTACTATACATCTTTAAACTGACCAAAATTGATGTTGTTTCATATAGAATCCCACCCCTGCAAGTTATGTCATGAAAGGTTGATGAATATGATCAAGTCTTGCTCATCTCTTGTGATTATCATATTATACTATAGTATAACATGATGAAGACATGCCAAACTCCATCAAACCACATAAAGTCTCAATTAGGAACCTATCCAAGTGACAAATTATACTCTATATGGCACATCTTCATGATGCCCCATAAATTTTGATGACGTTTACTCAACACTATTAGTAATAGCAACCACTAGCAAATCATATTATTATCAAAGAATGATTGAAGTCTAAGCAATGAGTAAATATCCTCATTGTATCATGCTAGAGGTGAGAAGTCATACATCGAGAGAAATAAAAACAACTAACTCTATTTACTCCATGTCATGAATATTAGGTATAGAAAGCTAAAAATATAACTTAAAGTAAGAACACAATCTATTTTTTTTGTTATTTAAGCATTGAAACTAAACTCTAAGCGAATAGCTAACTAAAAAAGGGTAGTTGTCCTTCAACGTCCAATAAATTCTCCAACTTCCAGTGTGAAAATTAGACATTGTCGATGATAAGGATTTGTAAGAGATGGTGTCTTTGCCAACAACATAATAAACAAGTAGTATTATGAAAATTTTCATGTCAAAGTTATCAGTTTCCACTAAAAATGCACCTTTATAAATAAATTTCATTACATATGTTGTGAAAAATCGTATAATAAAGCATCAAAACACAAAAAAATGATTCAGTTATATTTGAAATGTCCAAAAACTTATATTGTGACTGGTCAAATGACCACATTTGCATAAAATAATGACTAATCAAAATTTTGACTTAAGAAGCTCGAATGACACCCTTATATCATTGATTTGACCCAAAAGTTAGTTAAAGGTGATTTTAACACTAGAAATTTCTTTGTATAAGTGACTACCAAAAATATATTTGCTAATAACTTACATGCAAGTTTAGAATATATAGAAACATTATTATAAATAAACACAAGTTTTCTAATTTTCATAATATAAAATATTTGCATATAAAAGTAAATTTGAAATCAATTCACTATTTTTAATTGTACAAAAAAATCAACTACAGCTTTCTTCAGTAAAGGTGGAGCCCACTCCAATTGTAATGTAGGAAAATGAAAATCTGAGGTTTTTAAAAAACTTTGGCTACACTTAATATTGGCATCTTCAAAAATCATACAACTATGCCATCTTTGGGTTATTATGCTCTATAGGTGGTTTATGGTGCCGTTTCTATTTAGATTTCTACATATTAGACCATATCAATTAAAACAAAAATCAGATTTTAGGTAGTAGCAAGAGGTCTTGCAAATTCCTAGAATTAAAAATAAACACATATCTAATATTTAAATTGAATGCCATTACTACTAAACATGGGTCACCATACAAATTTGAATTATTGAATTGCACAATATAAGACATTGTATAAATTGGTATATAGGTTTTTGCAGTAATTATTTTTCCACCCTCAAGTTATCTCCATACAAAGTCAATATATTACCACAATAAATAAAAAAATACTTTAGTCTCCATTCTGCCTTGCAGGGGACATCATATAGGTGGAGTATATAAGGTCTTTTTTTAATGTCATACAGGTGTGATTGAATGAACTTGAATAATTAAAAAAAAAACTTGGAAAATTACCACACTGTCTAACATGCTACACTGAGTAAATCAGTGAATTTCAATATCCATAAATATGCAAGATTCTTTCCCAATATCCAAAGTCTTTAAATGATTTTAGTTTTCTTTTTCAAATCACCAATCTTGATAAGAAATTTTAGTTGGAATAAATAAGAAAGGAATGGAAATAGCATGATAAATTTAAAATTACAATAGAAAAAATGTATAACCTTCTCTCATGCTTTAAATTATGATAAGAGTGGCTTCAATCATCCTAATTTTTATCATGGCTCTAATATCACTATTGGATTGAGTAAATGAAGGAAATGAGAAGAAATTACATTGTTAAAAAATCATTTAAAAACATATTAAATTGTATTGTTTTAGGATGATTAATTACAAAGAGAGGGGAAAGCTTAAAAATGTTGTACGGGTGGAGAAACCAACTTTCTTGAGTAACCAAGTTTTATTTAAGAAAGTAAATACTACCTATAACATTAAAAAAAAAGACCTTGGATCATAAATCCAACACATACTAAACTTCCTAATGTTTATGCATCCATAAAAGTAATTTATGAAATAGAAAATTCAACAATTATTATTTTCCTACCTTTCGATTAGGTGATGTGATAGAACAAGAATATTTTCCTTTGAAAAATAAGTCTATTTTGATTTTAAGAAGATAAAAAAAATCATTATCCAATCAAATACTATCTTTAAAGCTCAGTGAAAGTTTGGAAAAATAATTCACTATTTACATCAATCTAAAAAGGCAAGAAGGAATATTCTATAGGAATATGTGTTAGGCAAAATGCACTCAAATTGGTTGGAAAGTTGTACCCAAAGTCGCATGAAAACTCTAGAATATAATTATATACAACAAGCCAAATGTTGTATTAAATTTCTCAAATTACTAAGGTCCATATAAGTTTTTGGAGAAAATTTCTATTTCATTTTTTTGAATCATATAAATTGCATAAGCTGCTTTTTAACTTTTCTTATTTTTTAAATTATTATTTTTTTATTAATATAATATCATAAATAATATTTCAAGTGATAATGTCTTTAAGATTCCATTAAAATCAATCAAAAGAATATGAAATTTTTTAATAAATTATTTATTAAACATCTAATCAAACCGAGTAAAAGACCTTAAAAAATTCATAGTTATATTTATTCCTATATCATGTGAACGTCAAAACACAAAAAATGAAAAAAAAATTAGTTTAGGATAAGCCTCTTGAGCTTTTACAATCTCACATAGATGTCAAGTGGAAATATTCCTAGGACTTGGAATGCCAAAGGAACTAAGCCCTTAACCAAGCTTCTACAACCCCATGGAGTTGTCAAGTTGCATTATTTTGGGGACTCATAACATTAGAGGCATTAAGTCTTTGGGTAAAGCCTCCCAAGCTTTTACAATCCCATAGATCTACCAACTAGCAGTATTATGAGGACTCGAAGTCCCATAGACATTAAGCCTATGGGCTAAGCCTCTCGAGCTTCTATAGTTATGTGGGGCATCTAGTTGGAATTATTTTAGGGACTCAAAACAATGGAGGTATTAATCCTTTCGCATAAGCCTTTGAAGCTTTCCTAGTCTTGTGGAGCTACCAAGTGGCAACATTCTAGTGACCCAGAACACTAGAAGCATTAAGCCTTTCGCTAAGCTTCTGTAGGCTCGTAGAACTACCAAGTGCATTATTACAGAGACTCAAAATCATGAAGGTATTGAGCCTTTGGGTTGAGCCTTTTGATCTTCTTCAATCTTATAGAGACACTGACATTATTCTAAGGACACAAACCACCAAAGTCATCAAGCCATTAGGCTTAGCCTTTTGAGCTTCCATAGTCCTATGAAACTACCAAGTGGTAGTATTTTGGGGACTCATAACACCATATGCAAAAGGCCTTTGGGCTCATCTTCTTTGACTTTAAAAGTCCCATCAAGCTGCTAAGTCCCCTCAATCTGGCCAATCACATGGAATAGTAATGGACAAAACATAGCACTTTATGGAATGCTTCGTACAACACACCAAAAGACGACTTTATTGACCAAAGTCCAGAATACCACTTTATTGATTTATGCTTCTTACAACACACCAGAATACCACTCGATTGACAACAGTTTAGAAAACCACTTTATTGACTTTTTCGAATTCGTAATTTAGAATTTGACTTGCCGCCTTACAACATAACGACGTCTGCCGACGCTGACGTACCACAGTTCCGAATAGCACCTTCCAAATACAACCACCTAGAAAGTTCCAACTCCCAAATATTTTAAAGATTTAAGGCTTTTACTTTATATAATGTGAATAAACATCGAAATATTTAGGCCTGAGGCGGCTTTAATGATTTAGACCTTCCACATTTTCACCTTTAAATTCGTTTTAGTAATTAAGCATTTTCATCGCTTAAAGACTGTTTTTGGGGACCAGATTGTTCACTGTTTTAATTACGCCCACTGCTCGAGAACTCTTATTTTTGTTTCTCCTGTAAGTGTTCTTCGGCTGAAGGCCACTCCTTAAATACATTCAATATGCTTGGATTGTTTCTACAAATTGTACAGACAATACTGCCGACATAAGGTTGAAACAAATCAATAGCATGTTAAATGATCGATTATAGAATTTGAACGAGAGACTTACGCCAACCCATCGATCTATAAATATTCCAATCTACAATATAAATCTTAGTAAAATACAAGTGCTAACTTACGAATATGGATTAAACGCCACCAATTACCAACTCCAAAAAATCAGTAGCTGCAAGAATCAAAAGTCGCTCCACAGAAATCTGAATACCGCAGGAACCATTTGTAAGTCATCTTCCCTGCAATTAATACCATAATGAGCAGTTTCATCTATGCGAGGTGGACTGAGACGGAGAGCTTCTGCCATATTCATTACAAAATTTAGCGAGCCAAACTGCTCCAGCTCTTCAGCAAAATACAGACTGTCGGTCCCAATTCTAGGCATTGAGATGGTTCTACCTCATCCAGCTGAACAGAACATGTTTCAGCCTTACTATCAAACTGAACTATTCGTTGATTTAGCTGTTTGGGATACCACATCTTTCCCACTAAAAAACTAAGCTGAAAACTAGCTCTGAGCCAACTAAAAACCACGCAAACAAAGAAAAAGATGAAAAATGTGATAGCGTGAAGTACAGTTTGTTGATGCCTAAATGTGTACCACATGTGTCCAGAGTGTTTAAGAAACACTTCTTATTTTAGAATTCCAAGAATTCAGTGCATGAGTAGCAGGGTACGATAACCCTGTTATCTGTTAATGGAATAGAGGCAAAGCAAGTGAACTATTTAACACCATTTATATTATTTGGTGGTTGGGAGCCACCATGGCCAAATAGTATATCTATGTACAATATGTAGTACACTGTGCTAAGGATGGTGAATTATGATCAAGAAATAATCTAAAGACTAATATAAGATGGATATTTACAATGACGATTAAACTAGATTGATTTGGTTAAAAAAGTAAAATGAGGATAGGATAGAAAGAAATGTTGCTGATCTTCATTCAAAACATCATGACAAAGTCCAGGTTTCATCTAGATATGCACTTAACCAATATGTAACATGAAACAACTTAAGCCCAAATCCTACCACACATAAGGCAAACTCGTAAGGAAGGTGGAAATAATGCAAATAAGACCCTGTTTCACTTTAAAAGTTTACCCCTGCAACCGAACAACATTAACACAAATACAAGAAGAGTAAGAAAAAAATGAACCTAAAGACTTTTAGTCACCCTAGGATTAACACAAGTTAACAACTTTGCAATGAAATGTACACACCAAGAATTTGTAAGAATCATTCAAATTTGGAAGTAAGAACAAGAAAGTGAGAAAGATGCGATGATAATAATGAACACAAGTAAATAATGGACAATCATTACATAATTTCTTGTTTATATTAATTTCTCTAAGTTTACAAAGTAATTTGGGTTTAAGAAGTTCATCCTTTTTTTTACAATTGACAATGCTCCTTTTATAAGATGCAATGAAACATTTTCATTCGTCCTAATCTAATTACATTTTTACAAGTGTATAGAATAGGTGTCCTTTCTGTTACATTTTAGAACAAATTATATTTTCTAATGAACTGACCTATAGACAATGTGCTTTAATAAATTGGACATGTTTATACAAAAGAACATCCTAATTTGAAATATTATACAATACTGGGTACAAAAAGAATATTCCTATTTCATCTACTGTGGGAGCCACTGGTTGATGAAGTGCTTTGTTATTGTTGTAGGGTCTTCATTTCTCTCTGATGCTACCTAATACGAGCATTATCCTATCTTCGAGCTACTCAACGATATAGGACAAGTCCTTGAGTTGTTGCAAATCCTTATAATCTGCTCACCAATGGACTCTAGCTCAACTTACCTTTATATAGATGATAATTTATCCTCCCCATCACATTAATAGGTTCGTTAAGTATTCAATTTGGTACATTCCACCCTTATGGCTTTGATGTGGCATCTCTATGGTGTTTTCAAGGCATTTTGTTCATCATTGTACAAAATATGATTGTTGCCTTTGGAAATTAAACTTTGTCCTCTTACCATCTAATCTATCTGCATGAATCAACGTAGCCCATAGATCTTTGGATCAAACAACTATTTTAAATTTGACATCCTTATGACCATCAATTGATGTCCATGTGGATGTCTTTGATGGGCACATGACCATTAATTTTAAACACATCTCTGGAACTATTCACTAAGCTTTTTATTGATTGCTTTTTTGTTTATTCTATTTTTTTGTGTGCCTTGTGGTGACTGTTTGAGGCTTTTGTGATCTTTGTACTAAGCTCCTACACATTATTTGATCTCTGCACTGGGATCTCATGATGGTGATACTTGTCACCCCCACAGAGCTCCATAGAACCTTTGACATTCCAATGTTTCATGCACCATTGGATCCATCTCATCTGAGTAAACACAAATAATTGATCCTGTGAATAAGCATAATATTTAATTTAGGACTTGAAGATATATTTAACTTAGGATAAAATCTTAAGACTAAGATCTTGTTTATGTTAATAAATATGAATGAAACTTTAGGACTCAGATTCTATTATATGTTATAATAAAATGACCATGCATATAATAAACAAATAGTATAAAATTTTAGCCTAAAGTTTGAAATATATTAAAATGATTGTGTCACAAAAGAGTCCAATGAAATAAATGTCTGAGGAAAATTCTCTTGGATGAATTATTTTGATCCTTTTGTCTAGGAAAATTACCTTGGGTGAATTATTTTAGGTTTTTTGTCCATGAAAATTGTTTCAAAGATCAATTTCATCAAAAAAATGTTTGAAACAATTGTCCTGTGGGGTCTATTTCATTGGGTAAAATACCTAGGACAAAAAGTTCAAAGGATCATTCTATTGAGGCAAAGGGCTCTTTGAAAATGTTGAAGGGTAATTTCAAAAGTTTTGAAGGGAAATTTCTTGTGGAATAAAAGTTCTAAAGGGAAATTAAGCAAATGTCGAAGGGTACTTTCGAAAAGCCAAAATGTAGGTTTCAAAATAATTGCTATGGAAAAGATGTTTCAAGATTTTCGCATCGGACAAAATGTCTAAAACAAAAATCCTGAAAGGTCTCTTATAAAAATTTGAAAGATCATTTAAAAAAAAATAATAAGTCTGAAATAAATATGTGGAACGACAAGTAAAAATAGGTCAAAGGGCAGTTTTGTCAGATAAAATGCTCAATAGAATAAGTCTATGAGAAAATTATTATGGATGAAATATCCAAAACAATTATCCTAACATAGATAAGTCTGAAGGAATAGACTAATTACATAAATCCTTAAAGAATTCTTAAATAGAGCCTAAAAGTTAGAAACATAGCTAAAAGGATGTTGCATTTATATTAGACCATATGAACAATACAAAGGTCTGAAAGGGAGGTTGGGGACATAAAAGGGACTAAGCACAGATATTTAGACTAGGATTTGATCATGTTGAAAAACATGACTAGGCCTTAAGAAATAAAAATAAACTAATCCCATAGCATTGTTTAAAATGTTCCTAGATAAAAAGTTCTTACCATATTCAAATTAAGTACTTAGATTAAAATTAAATTAAGGGTTTAGCCATTCAAATATAAATCTTAAAAACAAAAGGTTAGAAAAGAATCAAGTTAACATTAAAATCATGAAACCCAAGCATTGTTCATTCTAAGTAGACATTATTAGACCTAAAAATTGAAACATAGAGATCCAATGTTAACACTTTAGATAAGGGCAAACCAAATAAATATATAAATATGCTAATGAAACTAGGTGTGGATGACCTTCAAATATAAATAATGTGCAGTTATGCTAATGACACTCTAATCAAGTGAATCTTTAATTCTAAGGTAATAATTTATGCAATTTGACACATGGGTCCATATTATTTAGAAATGGGGATATGGGGACCTCAATAAATAGAGATTTGTAGGGTAAACAAATTAATATGTTAAAATTTAGAGACTCTAATTTAAAATAATAATTAACCTAATTATTCCATTTAATCATATACTATTATTAAGATCAATTCATGGTTGAAACAAGCCTTGCATATGTAGAACTAAGATCAAACATCAAGACCTAATCATGTTATGTGTGTGATTTGATTCTACTTACTATTTGTCATGGAATTTAGAGAATAACTTCTAGATTTCATGACTTGAACCATTAAAATTGACTTAAGGCTTGTTTGAATATTCATTAAAGACTATGCTTAGCTCAAGAAAGGCTTGGGCATTACTTTGCTACTAACTAGGCATATATAACCCCAATAGAGATAAATTTGGATCCACTCAAGGCTTTACTCCATTGGTTATTAGGCATCCATAGCCCTAGTGAAGATTACCATAATCACTTTTTCTTGAAAAGCTTTTAAAATTGCAATAATTTCTTATTTTTTATATTTTTAGGTCATTTTGGGCTCCCTAACAAAGGTTGAAAACCAAGTTAGCTAGATTTAGGGATTTGATCAAGTCCTTGATTTTTAGACAATCATCTTTGGCTATAAACATTATCCCATGCAATTAATATTTATTAAGTTCAAGCATTGTTATGTCGTAATAGTTTAATATTTCATCCTACATGTGTAATATTTATTAAAACCATGCTTACATTAGAACAAGGTTTAAAATTTGAAGAAACAACTATCATAATCATTAGTCCTTGCTAGTTTTTTTAAATCATAACATCTTTCTCATATTTAAAAAATCCATGATTAACCAATGTTGATAAGTCATACCTAGATTTCTGAATTGTGAAGTCTTTGGGAAATTAGGTGAACTTAGAGCTAAGGGCTATCCAAAAGGACTTATTTAAAAGTAAGGAACAAAACAAGATAAAACAATCAAATATAAATAGGCACTATATATAAACAAATGACAGGAAGGAATGAAACAAGTCACAAAGAACAAGAAATAAATTGAACTAAGCCCTATACTATCTGCATAAAGTACTTACCTCTTGGATAAAATATAAAATTATTTAATCTACTACAGAACCTTGAAGCATTATTAATTCTATTTAATGGCCTCTTCTTGTGGATAGAAGCATTTGTATGCTTCTGTCTTAAATGTTATATAGGTTAGTCTCCTATTTGCATTCTCAGATGCATAAATCGAAGATATGAATCTATGACCCAATAATCTTCTTCCCAAATTCTTGTATTTTAAGTGAGGAGGGCTAGTTATACTTTATCCATAGACATATATAGGCTTATATCATTTTCAATCAATAATGGTAGTTTTAATAGTATCTTTAAACTAATGTCTTAATTAAGTTCTTTCTATTGTGGATATGGACTACCAATCTTTGCACAAAATTCTTCCAAGTCATCCCAAAAGGTGTCTTCATTCTAATCAATTGAATGGATTTCATTTGAAATCTCATCATCAGAAACATGTTGGTTGATACTCCTAACATTTTGATGAAGTCATATGACAATTCTTAATCTGTTTCATCTTCATCATCTTTATCCTTGGTAAATAATGGCATCTCTTCTATCCAATCAAGCTCCATCTTATTGTGGTTTAGGGCCTACAAAATAATATCATCTTATAGGAAGTCCATATAATTGGTGAAATTCTCTAATGAAACATCTATGTGTTATTTTGTCCCATCATATATCATCTTTAGCTCTCCAATTTCATTTAATAAATCATAGTATGACTTCTATCAGTGATCATATTCTTCAATAACATTCTCTATTTTAGAAATAAATTTATGTGGGTTATCTTTATGGTTCCTATTGAAGAAAGATCATGTTTTACTTGATCCATATCGATTTCTAACAACTCTTATTTTTCATCTATAAATGTTCTAATGATGATGTATTATTGATCTTTAATTTCAATCTCTTTTACATCTTAAGGAATATAAGCCATCTCATATGCAACTTATTTAATTAACTCATCTTCATCTTCTTCTTGTTCATGGGGATGCTCATATTGAAGAGTTGTTCTTTCTTCCAGAGTATCTTCAGGTTCACTTTCCCCTTTAAATGGAAAATCAAAGGCCTTTGCCAGGAAACCTTGAGATGTCCTTGCAAATACAGATGTCCATGCAATAGTATCTTGGTTAGACATATTTTTAGTTGTATCCCTTTCATCTTGAGATGCTTTGAAAACATTCAGATGATCATCTAAATCTATATCATAAAAAATCATTTGTATTTTTTCAAATGGTCTATTATTTTTGATATCATGAAATCTATTTGGATCCATATTAAAATTTTGAGAATCATATTTTTTGTTAGATCCCTTCCTTATATTTTCTACTTGTTTTTATAACTAAAGAAAGTCAATGCTCAATTTTTGGACTATTTTTAATATCAAGTCATTTGAATTTTTCGGTGTCTCAGACTCATGAACTAAAGCATTACTATAGGATGTGGGAATTAGAATTTTATGATTTTGTGGATGAAGTTCACTAAAAGTAATTCAAGAACTTTAGGCTTTGGTCAGGATATGGATGACTCAATTGAAATTGGTTCCAAATTGAACGGTGGTTCAGAATAGGTATATTCTTATTGGCATTAGGGATGGAGTATGTCATTTGACCTTAGGGTTGCATTTGATTATTATTGATCACAACTTCAACATAAGCAAATGCTAATGTATTGATGACATTTGTAGATCATTTCAAGAACAAAAAGGTCATGGGGTATAAGGTATCCTTCTAAATATTTAAGGATAAAGCCTTATTGGGTGTATAAGAGGTTATGGTTCTACTAAATATTTATTTGAAACTGAGCATTAAAGACTCTAATGGTTTCATTAACATCCCTTCTAATTATGGTGAATTGTTAATATAAAATGCATGGATTGATTATTTTACCAAATTGATAAATAAAGATTCTATTAAAATCATTCGAACTAGCTATGTACTCCTATGTAAATTTAAGTACCCATTCATATGTAGCATCTTTAAAAGTAAAATGGAACAACCTAAATGCTACATCCTCATGAATAACGGTCAGAAGTATTAAATCATATTTGAAGCTTTTAACAAGTTCTACATCTGTGACAACATTATTAAGACTAAAATAAGGCAAATATCTTTTAGGTTTTCAAAGATGATCATGTACTATACCTAGTACATTGATTGAAGAACCACCTAGCCATGTTGTACCTTGAACATATAAGTACCCAAAACTAGTAAATTGTTTGAGACTATAGGAATTTTTCTCACCTAGGCCTCGCCTTGGGCAATTCCATCTTGTGACTTTGAGACCTATTTAAAATATGACACATGAACTAATCTTTACAAATTACAATGATCAAGTTTGCATGTTAAGCCATTTTTTCATAGATACATGTAAAACGTGACTATATTTAACTAAATAAGCTCAAAGATACATATAGAATGATGAATGGAAGGTATATTTATACCTATAAGCTTGAATGAACTAATTTTTTTTAAGAATCAGTCAATATCTACACAAAATTTCTATCACTAGCCTTGAATGTAGGGAATACACAAAGCATGAACTACCTTTGCATGAATATCCTTAAATCTCTAAATAATATTGATCTTTATCGAAAGGAAGCATAAATATTGGTTTAATGCCATCAAGATCAATGATATTTACACAAATATGCTTAAAGAAACACAAATATGTCAAGAATACATCAATCTTTGATCAAAACATACTATAATTAGAAAAGATTATACAAATTCATAAAGATCTAACCAAGGCCTTCCTTCTAACACTAGCGAAGATCCTCTTGTTGATTCTTCAATGTGCACCATAGGTGCCCATAATGTTTAAAAAACACTTCTCATTTTAAAATTCTAGGTATTTAATGCATGAGTTATAGGTTATGATAATCATGTTATCTAATGATAGAATAGAGACATAACAAGTATATTGTTTTGTAACATTTATATTATTTGGTGGTTGAGAGCCACTATGTCCAAATAGTAGATCTATCTACAATATTTAGTACACTATGCTAAGGATGGTGAATTATTATCAAGAATTAATTTAAAGACTAATCTAAGATGTATATTTACAATGATAATTAAATTAGAGTGATTCAGTTAAAAAAACAAATGGAAGGGTAGGGTGGAAATAAAAGTTGTTTATGTTCATTCCAAATATCATGACAAAGTTCAAATTTCATCTAGACATGCATTTAACCAATGTGTAAAATGAAACAACTTAAACCCAAATCTTATCACACATCAGGATAACTCCTAAGGAAGGTGGAAATATTGGAAATAAGAGCCTAGTTCACTTTAAAGATTCACCCCTATAATAAAATAACATTAACCCGAATGCAAGAAGAGTAAGAAAAGAAAATGAACCTAAGGACTTTCAGTCAACTTACAATTGGCAAAAGTTAACAACTTTGAAATCTAATGTACACACCAAGAATCTATAAGAACCATTTAAAATCAGACGTAAGAACAAGAAAGTGAGAGAGAAGCCATGATAACAATTAACATAAGTAAATACAAGATAATCTTTGCATAATTATTTGCTTATATTAATTTCTCCAATTTTACAAACTAATTTGGCTCAAAGAACTTCCTCCCCTTTTTTACAATTAGCAATGTTCCTTTTATAAGATGCAAGGAATCATGTCGATAAGTCTTAATCTAATTACATTTGTTCAAGTGTATAGGATAGGTGTCCTTTTTGTTACATTCTAGAACAAATCATTTTTTCTAATGAACTGACCTATAAACAATGTGCTCTTACAAATTGCACATGTTTATACAAAATAATATCCTAATTTAAAATATTATACAATACTAGTTACAAAAGGAATATTCTTATTTCACCTATTTTATGAGCCATTGGCTAATGAATTGCTCCTTTATTGTTGTAGGCTCAACATTTCTCTCTGATGCTACCTAATATAGACATTATCTCATTTTGAAGATGCTCATGGATATAGGCTAGGTCCCCCAATTAATGTAAATCATTATTAATTGCTCATCAATGGACTTTAGCTCAATATATCTTTATACAAATGATAATTTAGCCTCCCTATCACATTACCAAGTCTCTAATTTGGAATATTATAGTCTCATAGCTCTGATGTGTTATCTTTATGGTGTCTCTATGGCATCCTATTCATCATTGTACAAAATATGATTGTTGCTTTTGTAAATTTCACTTTGATCTAACATTATCTGATCTATTTTCATGAATCAATACAACCCATAAATATTTAGATGAAAAAACTATCTTAAATTTGACATCATCATGACCATCAATTGACATCTACATGGATGTCTTTGATGGAAGTGCAACCATCAATTCTAAACACATCTTTGGAACTATTCTTTAATATTTCCATTTATCGCTTCTTGGTTCTTCTAATTTCTTGTGTGTGTCACATGGTGACTTCTTGGCACTTTTGTGTTCTTTGTACTAGGCTCATGCGCATCATTTAATTTCTGCACTGGGCTCATGAGAATCTTTCGAAATAAGCACCCATATCTTGTATTTTCTAAAAAAAGTGTCAATAATTCCTATGACTACCAATATTTTTTTGTCTATAATAGGATAATCCAAGAGAATAAATCATGTGCACTCATTGGGTTAAAGTTACACTATTTTTTGGGTTGTACATGTGTAGGTAGTTATTTCATTACAATATTTGTGTGGTAAGAAGAGTGTGAAGTGCATCATTTCACTTTTATTATCAAGATTTTTATTTAGGTGGTTATTGGTTGTGGTTGTATACATCTAAAATTGTTCACTTCCACTAATTAGGTCATTACTAGTATTGTCTCACATTTTCATCATGCCAATTTTATCCTAAGATCCCACCTTACATATTTATTCATCATACTAGCTTTATACCTCATTCTTAAAAACCTTTGAATCAATTAATCATGTCATTCGCATTCTATATATTCTCTAATTAAATCCTTATAATTCTTAAAGAATTAAAATTTTCTTACCATCTACACTCACCTACCCCCACTAGCCATTCCTATAAAACCACATACTAATACCCACCTAATCATCACTAGTTATTCTTAAGACAATCTAAAATTCCCTACATTATTTAGAGTCCTATACACTCCTCTCTCTCTAGAATTCTGTAAGGAATTTTAAATTCTTTGAAAAATCCTCACCATCTAAAATATTATCATGCATACCCCATGAACAAACTATGAAGGAAATAATTGGGGAATAATGTTATCAACATGCCTATTATCCATTTTCAAGGCATCATATATCCTCTGTTTCTTCAACAAGTCTTAATTCAAACAAGCAATCCAATAGTCATTCAAGTAGTCTTATAATTTGTAATTTTGTGCAAATCATTCATGTTTGGAGGTATATGGAGCTACATTATTGATGTATAATTACACATTTAAATTATTATTTATGATGTTTTTTTATCTACCTTGCATAATCAAAGGTAAGTTGTATGCTACCTTAGAAGCAAGTAATAATATCTATTTTTTCTTACATATTTATTTATTTTTCCAATTTTTATTCACATATGTTTCACCATAATGGGAGACTCTCATGTGATTTGATGTTCTTAAGATTTGGTTTGATTTGCTAAGCTTACACATCTATGTTTTCAAATAATTGGTGGCAAAAACTCCTAAAAGTTTATGATAGACACTTCCAACATGTGGCACAACATCACTTTATTTTTGTATAAATTTTGTATCTAGAAACTAATTTCATCAACATCTATCATGACATTACTTCAAACTGCTAATATTAACTGTTAAGTCCCAACTAACTCTTTAATTTGTATGTATGACCTTTGTGATGTCACATTTTTTATGTTGTGACTTCATATATTATAATTTTTAATTTTACTAATGTGCTCTTGATTTCATGCATAGTTGATTTTTGTTTTGACATGTTCAAATTTACATTTTTGAAAGTGTTGGATTGTATTAGAAAAACATGACTTTTTGCATCAGACCAATGATTTTTTATATCCTTTTTTTGTCTTGTATATGGGCACAAATTAATTTTTTAAGAAACATGATTTTGATTTGTTGAAACACATGATTTCACATTATCGATTCGTGAAATCACATAGGTATACAAATTTTGTGTCTAAATTTTGTCTTTTTCAATTTTACATTTTTGTGTTTAACAATTTTGATCATATAGTTTTGATATTGTCTCTTAAGTCTATGATTTCATACTTGGTCTACGTTTTGGATATCCTAATATTTTTAATAATTTTTATTTTTTCATTTTCAAGTTTAAACTATAGAAATGTGACATTAGATATTTCATACACGCCATTGTAATTTTTATGTTTTCTTGTAGATATAGTATTTTTTAAATCAATTTTTAACTTTTTTGAAAAAAATCATCCAATTGTTAGTTTTGTCTAAAAATAATAGTTTTTTTAAATCTAACTCTTTTTATAGGTTGAACCCCGAAGAAGTAAATGTAAAAAATAAAAACCACTTGTCTTGCAATTCTCATGCTAAAGAATTGTCATTTTGGAACCACTTTTGAAATATTTACTTCTCACATCTTAAGTAGGGTTAATTAAGTAACTTGTTAAAGTGTTTGATTTTTTATTAGAATAACTAAATTTTAGATTCTTTGTTTATCACCCATGGCTAATAATATATATTCTCTCTCCTCTGAACCCTAGCACAATCCTGGATATCAAAAATAAGCAATAAACCTCTAATTTTTATTTTTGGTGGAAACATGATGTGGAATTCATCCCCACATGTTTTTCATAGTCCTTATTGGTATTTTGACATGGATCTCATTATCATGCATGTGAATCCAAACTCTATGTTTTCTTAGAGTATAGACATCAAGGACATTTGTTACTAAGCTAAGTAGAACACCCAATACACGATTTCATAAATGAGGAGGTAATACTCTAATACATAGGTGTCACATAACACCTTACATAGACTCAAGCCCCGAATATGTCAAGGTGTTTATGGGACTCCCTTAAACATAATGTTTAAGTAATAATCAGACTTATTTTATACAATAAGCATCTAAGGTAGGGGAAATAACATCCTTAGAGATCACTCACCATGAATGTATGGTGAGAGAGTGTTGGGAGATTGATCTAGTTACCTGTCATCATGAGTCTTTTAGAGTGATTGGTGTTAAGTTTCACTCCTATTTAAATAATTGGTTATAGGATTGTTTGTTTCCTAGTATTATTTATGTATTTTTGAGGAAGATAGTATTTGTAAACCTTAAAACCTACACATAAACTAGTTACATAGTAAAAAGTGTAACCCTAAAATAGTCCCATATCCAATCTTCATTAAAATATAATCTTATCCTATATAAAACCCTTATAACCTATCATTACATTATAAAACGTGCCTTAATATTAATATTAACACTTACTCAAGACTAATATTTATAATTCTTAATAATCCATGTTGACATAGTCAAACTTATTCAAATTTTAGTAATTATAGTTAAAAACCCTTATCACATTTATCACTAATATTGTTATTATCAACATTGTCCATCTTGATAAAACATATCCAAATCATCATTTGAGATAGACCTTTATTAGTTAAACCATCCCTTGGTAAACATCTTGTTTACCTTATCATTTTAATTATTTTAAACTTGACACCCATCATTGTCTTACTACCACCCATCATTATCATGTCAGTCTATTGGTTTAAACCTACCACCTATTGTTATATTTATATCACCCATCACTAGTCTAGTTTGAATCAAAGACAACATCAAACTTGTTCAACTTAGTTAAACTTATACTAAAATGCCCTATCATCATCTCAATCAGTCATAGTAGCTCATTTCTTATAAATATTTTTATGAAGAATAATAATCACATCAATATCTAAATTCAAGTCCAACCAAGACCTAGGCAACCCTTTATCTTCTTGAGAATTTCATAACTTAACCTCCAACTAAATTTCAATCATATCATTACCTTGTCTAACAACACCACCTATATTCTTAATCTTGTCCATATCTATACATGTCAATGGTATTCTATAATCCCATCAAGTCTATAATCATCTCATATCACAAACCAAATCAAATACACATATTGTTTTGTCGACATTGGCAAAAACACCTTCAAATATCATAGTCATCAACAAAAGATTGTTTGAATCTTATAATTTTTCAATTTGGAGTCATACACTCCATTAAATTAAATCATCTAAGCCATAAAATATAATTTGAATGGATAATTAAATCATGCAATCTAGTCTTAATTAATTTAACCCCATAACAGGTTTATTACTACCTAGTTATGTCTTTTTTACTAGTCAAACATAGCCTTCCATGTTAGTCAAACCCAATAAATTGTCTTATCTCATCGTCAAGCCTATAATAATCCAATCATCAAGAGTTTATCTATCTCACATCATAAACTATTTTTATCAATATCATCCAGTTGACACCTATCACATCTCATCAAATGTCTCACATCAAAAAATGTAACCTAAAACAAAACCAAAACAAGCCATCATCAAATAGTCTAATATTTAAGTCTATCCCAGATGTCCCACTATCATCTCTCAATATTTTTCATTCAATCCCCCAAAAAAAAATTCTTGGGGTTGATAAATCACATCATCCATACTTTCTCCCATCCTTATCCATGGACTCCCAAACAAACATGGATGTCACCCTTTTTTAGAAACATCTCTTTGCCAATAAGGATACATTCCTTTTGAGACTACTAAAAATAGGTGACCAAATGGTTGTATACTTTCACTTCACAAACCTGAATTAACTCATAGGCAAGAGGCATCCCTTCTATCCACATCAACCTCAGTCTACTCCTAGACATTCAATTATCCAATCATAACAACACCTTATGTTTACTAATTATAATCTTGATCATGACACCACTATCATGATAGAAAAAGGAAATCCACTTAGGAGGACCAAGCTAAAAGATACTACATGTGATACATGATTGATAATTTGAATAAATAACCTAACAAGTTTTTTCTTACCTTTCAAATATATTCTAAAGCACATTAAGCCTCACTCACTTCAAAATCTTGTCAAAACTACCTTGTCACATGCCCATCTAGACCAATCTAATCCATGGCAACTACCATCATCCCTTATATCGTATCATGACTATACACTAAACAAACCTCTGAGTCAAAGACTTACATATCCAAGCTGAGTTATAAATACCAATAATATACACATCACATTATGTCTTTCGAATTAATATTTTAGCAGTTAATTGTTCTAAAAATGATGCTATACCCATACACAAGGATTCTTAACTTGATCAATCATAAGCCTTCATCGTATAGTTAAGGATAATATATTTAATACCATATAACCTATAGTAAAATTATTATTAAATGCATAAGTTAAGAAATTAAATCCAAGACCTAATCGACCATGGCGACATCAAAATTGAGAATGAACCAGATGAATCCATATTCTAGTATAATAATTAAGGGAGATGTCGAAAACCATTATAGACTACGGTAAAACTCTTGCATTAAGGAACAAAGGCTGATACACTAAACCCATCTTAGATAATGAACAAACCATAATTCATCAACCATCCAACTTACACCCATTACATAAGATCCTTCATTTTAGGAAATTCCCTCATCCAAAAGTCTTCATCACTAATAAAAATGTGAAAAAGGTATTTTTAGACTCTATTATTTAGTATGCCCTATTTTTGGCCACAATCCAAACATCATCTACCAAAAACATCACACCATCACTATCATCTATATTAACATCAACATTAGCATCAAATTCAACATCAATAGCATGATCATATATATCATCAAAATTTTAATCCATATCAAATTTCACATTAGAATCATCATCCCTTAAACATGTCAAACATCATGTTAACACAAACCTCTATGAGGACATTTCTATTTGTATAGTCAACTCAAATATCAACCAATGGAAAGGGATGTCTATTAATCATTGTTAGGATTATAATGTCATAGTAGTAATTATAGGAATTCAGGATGAGATCTCAGTTGACAACTATCAACTTATATTTGATCCCAATTTATATTCATGTTCTATAGAGATCCTTAGTGATGCTTTTTGAAATTGAGGAGGGGTTATCAAGAATTGAAGATAAGCCTCCAAGTACCGTTTATGAGGATTATGTTTCCCATTTTCAACTCATTTATATCACCAATCCATCCCCTTCACCTTCCTCCATTGTCAATCCCTCTCTTGCCCTATAAAATCCCTTCATCACATGCGTCAACAAATACAATCATGAACATGTATTGTTGGACCCTTTTTAAAGTAATATATCATCTACCAAATCTATCAATGAACCGTGATAATAGTCAAATAATAAAAAATAATGTTAAATACAACATTGATCCATTAACAATTCAAAATGAATCAAATAATCATCTAGATTAATGTTCGTTATGTAAAAAATTAGGTTAAAATAAAAATCATCAAATTCAACAGTCATATTCCCCTAATGAAGCCTTATTCAAGGAATCAAGAAATAGTCAAAATTAAAATAGAATAAAAATCTCAAATTAATCCAAAATTAATATCAATATGGCCAACAATATTCTAAGTATTTGTGTCAAAGAACCAAAAAAATGAAAAATATGGCACAAATCAAGAACAATGAAATAAACATTTCCAACAACATATATGTCTATTAATCCCAACTCCCAATCAACCATCACAAATTCATATCACAAACCATACATTAATATTTAAATATCCTCAAGAAACATCATCTCTCATAGGGGCTATATAGATACCTAGCTAATATGTTAGGATGAATCAAAATCAAGAGTCAAGAAAGGTCACAACAATTCTCTAGGAACAAATTTACTTACATATCAACATCATCATAAAAAACACATTTGTCACATTTCTAGCATGAATAGATGACATCAAAATACCTTATTATTTTATAATATTATACATTTAGACACTCTATTTCTATCTTATTTGTGTCTAAACTAGACTTCAAATTGATTTCTACCAAACTATACAAATTAATCGTAGAAATCACCAAAGCACCCTATTTCATTCATAAATGGTATATAAGTACCTATAATCATGTATAAGCATCCTTATTTTGGGTATTACCTTTTACATAATGATAACCTCCCATAGATTCATGCCTAGTCAGGTTGTGACTAAGCAAACTAATATTTTTGACAAATTGAGTGGGGCATGCAACCAACTTTTAGAAAAAGTAAAAATACTAGTAAATTAAGTGTTTAGTTAAATAATCCATGTGCAATTAATTAATATATAAAATTAGAAATTCAAAAACGTAAAATATCAACCCATGACATCATCATGACATCACCCTAAAAGTTGGAAAGCACTCAAAAAGTGAATGAAACCAAATATCAAAAAAGGCAAGATGTGATTATTAGTTTCAACATTTAATGCATTTTGCCTCCAAAATTGGGTCAATTTTGAGTCTTCCATCTCGATCTTGGACTGAAAGGTCAAGGTTGATCCATGGGATTAAAGGAAAATCTATAAATAAGAGTGACCTCCCTCTCTTTCAACAAGCTTTCTTATGTAATGTTATTATGCAAGAATACCTTGAAGAATCTCTTAAGGCAAAGTTATAATTCCATATTAATTGGAGATAATTTCACATACCAATCCAAGACAAGTCAATCCAAAGCAAAGTTTAGTCAAATGTGACAAGGAGAAATGATGTAGGGAACACCATTGTTAAAGACTCTTTGAGAACATGACTAAACACATTCTTCCAAGGTTAACTTGTAACTCTTTCTCACAAGGAAGGTGAAGAATACTTGTTTTGTCTAAATTTGTTTCTTACATGCATTGTTATCTTTATACTTAAGTATCTAGGCTTGAGGAGTTAGATCTCTATCTATTTTTATTGGTTTTGTCATACTAACATTTGACTAATCCCCTCTTGAATTCCTTTTCATACATAATGGCATGCCTAGTGGGAGGATGCACCCCACAAATACTAATGGAGTGACCTTGGACTCTTATAATCCAAAAAAATCTCACTCAGGACCTTGTTTTTACATTTTTACTTGACATTTTTGTGTTTTTATTATGCTAGTTTAATGTGTTCTTTAGGAAATGGTGAATGCACTATTTGACTACTTAATCGCTTAAATCTACTGCTTGATAGCTTGACTACATTGCTTAATTATTTATCTCTTTAATTAAAACCTTGACATATTTTTCATTACCTAGAAGCATCACCATCAAATGATATCATCAATATAGATTGACAACGTCACCATTGATAGATAACATCACTATAGACTAACAACATCCCCATCAATAGATAACATCACTATAGACCAACAACATCACCATCAACCGAAAACATCACCATGGATGACTTTATCACCATCATCGATTACTCTTACCATCAACAAATAAGCTCATGCCATTGTTGACTACCCTATCATCAAATGATAACATCATGTTTTCAGCCAACACCATTCTAACATATAATGACAAGTTCTCACCATTTATGACTACTATGTCATTAATGGGCAACATCCTAATGTATCCCAAAACCATCCTGCCATCACTGACTACCCTACCATCATTGATTAACATGCCATCAACTAAAAACCTCTAGATATCACCTGACACCACACTATCACTAATCAACAACATCGTATTATCACCAACACCATATTTCCATCATCGGCCTTCCTACCATCCTTTGACCACTCCTGTCATAAACCAACTGCTGATGCCTAACAATTAATTATTGGAAACTAAGTCAAAGGGATAATATTGAAAACACTTTATAAAGTCATTAAAACTTATTTTTAGTGATTAATATTTATTTAACAAATTTCTGTTTTGATTTTTAAAGTTAAGACTACAAACAACAAAACCAATGGGCCAAATTTTACTTCACATCTTACTTAGTGATCTAAAAATAATGACCTCAGATTAGTGCTCCTAAGATATTTTTATTTTTATTTTTTTATTATTAAAAATGTAATTAGTTTTCATTTCTTAGATTAATTTAATTTTAGGAAAGATTAACTTCACATGTATACTCTCCCACCATCCCATTTAGGGGACTTGGGTGATCAAAATGGCCTTATTTTTACTTTGTTTGGTTGAGTATAGAAAGGAAGAAAATTTGTGTATTCTCTCCCCAATATCTAAGTGACTTGGGTGAACTATAAATGATGCTAAATTTATTTCAAATTTTGATTTATTTATTTTTTTGCATTAAAATGTGGGTAGGCATTCATAGCTTCCTCATAATTTCTTTAGGGGATCATTGACTTGGGGTTGCATCTCACAGCGTTGTTCCAACCCCAATCTATGGTGACGTATATAAATTTGGCACATATACTATAATTAAATAGTGACTGAAGAGTTAACCTAAAAATTCTAACAAAAACCAAGATTAGTTCATGCTAGAGATCAAAATTCACTAAGTACTTCATGACAAAAGTCATTGTACAAAGAACTAGACCTTTGTATAATAAGATTGTGAGTTTTAATCCATTGGGCATTATGTTCCCTTATGTTAGCCACACTTGGGACCATTTAGATAATTTTTAAAATTAGGGATTTTAGTAAATCTCACTTTTTTATAGAATATCTTACCTAATGTTAAGTGTTTCATCACTCCAAGTTCCTTTCCACATACAAATTCTTTGGAGATAGAGAAAGGATTTAAAAAAATCTAGCTACATGCACTCTTTAATTGTTTTATTAACACTTAATTCATTTCAATACTGGTATATTAGTTGAAACTTTGGTAGATGTTATGCACACCTTATCAGTTTTAGGGTAGGGCATGCACTTCAGTGTTTTTTTGTTAAATTTTACTAGCATGCATTTTTAGATCGTATGTTAGTTTTTGTGACAAATGGAATCTATAACTTCTAGATGAAAAACATGTTACACACACTACTTTGGTTCAATAAGTGTTACATTATTAAAATTAGTCTAAACATTTGTGTTAGAGATTTCTAAAAAAACACCTTGTGTACCTTGTTTATTAGGATGTTCTTATGCTACCAAATTTATTTCAAGACACTTAACTTTGTGTAAAGCCAAGTCAAAAGAAATTTGTGTGAATTTTTGTTTGAAATAGTGTCATTATGTTTCTTGTATCTCATTCAAAATATATCTTTCAAATTTTAAATCCAAAAAAATTGGTTTATGCTTAAATCTTGTTTATGACATGGGCTTGAATGGTTTACCTTTCTGTGTTTAGATTATGTAAATTGGACTAATTTTTAGTATTAATTTTAAATAAATTTACTTGGACACCAAGTTAACTTTTACCATGTCTTATCTTGATTCCAAGTTTCTATTTTATACCAATTGTGTCATTTGTTTCAAATTAGGATTTTTAGACACGAATTTTTTTTTCTAATTGACATGTCAAGCCTAAGTTATATACCAAGAACTATTTCATGTGTATTTATCAAGTTTACCTTCAAATTACTAACCTAAGTTTTTTTTTTTTTTAAGTCATATTTCATGTGTCTAGATGATGTTTGTTTTCATATGCTTAGACTATGTTTGTTTCCATGTCCAAATTGACAATTTTCATAGCTAGACCCTTTCCAAACATAAAGTATTTCAACCAACTTGAAAAATCATGCCAAATCAAGGTTTTTTTTGAACATATATTCCAATAAAATTAGGGTCATTTTTTTTTACCCCTTTTAGACCATCCTAATCAAGTGAAACCCAACCTAGACCTAGACAAATTTTAACACCATTTTTGTAGACCAAGACCATGCTCTTTGGGATAATTTAAAAACTTAATCATGGCAATTATTATATGCCAAGATGTCCCTTTTTGGGCTAGGTAAAGTACCATGTTTTCCCTTTCAGGGATAATTTATATGATAAATGTACCTAATCCCCTAATTATGCATGTAGTCCTCCTTTGGCCTATATTAAAAACCAAGCTATATAACACCCAAATATTACCATGCCAAGCCCTCCTCCTTTGGCTTGTGTTAGCAACCAAGCTCTATAGTACTCAAGGATTACCATTTTGATCACTCCTCCTTTGGCCTACATTACTAACCAAGCTCTGTAGCACCCAAAAACTACCATTATAGGCCCTCCTCCCTTGGCATGTGTTAGTAATCAAACTCCATAGTGCCTAAATATTACCATATCAGGTCTTCATCCTTAGGGTTGCATTATCAACTAAACTCCTTAGCACCCAAGGATTACCATTCTAGACCCTCTTCCTTTGGCCTACATTAGCAACGAATCTCCATGTTACCCAAATATTAACATTATGGGCCCTCCTCCTTTGGCCTAAATTAACAAACAAGCTTTGAAGTACCTAAGGATTACCATTTTAAACCCTCCTCATATGGCCTACACTAACAACCATGATCTGTAATGCCCAAGGATTACCATTAAAGGCCCTCTTCCTTTGGCCTACATTGGTAACCAAGATTTGTAGTACCCAAGGATTGCCATTTCAAGCCCTTTCCCATTTTCTTCCAAATCCACTATCTCATTATCTCAACAAGATTGCATAATTAGAACTAGACATGTCATAGATACCATCCTAGACCCATAGCTAGTCTTTGTTGACCCCATCTTTGGTAAAACTATTTATAAATATCCCATTATCTAATCATAGGTGATTACTCATATTTTTCCAAGCATCCCCCACTTTAGAAAATCCAATCCAGTATTTGGACCATAGTAGATCCATTAATTACCTCTCTAAGAACCATTTTTAAAAGACCAAAATTTGTCAAAGTGTGATATTTTTCAAACAAGTGTACCCTAAGGCTAATATAACCAACCAATCTATGAGTTTTTTGTTAAAAAACCTAATTGTGATAAGTTATCCTAAGTTGTGTCATCCTTAGACCATTATCCTATCTTTGAGGAGCCTGATTTTGACATGCCAGTCTCTTTGGAGTTGCTTGTTGACCATTTACCTTTTGTTGAGGAGCCTCACTTTCACAAGCCAATATTTGTTACATCACCCCTAAACCATTGCCCTATCCTTGAGGATCCTCACATTGATAAAATTATATTTATGGAGTTACTTTCTAACCATTTCCTTTTTGTTGAGAAGCCTCACTTTGATAAACTAGTCTTTATGGAGTCCTTCTTAGATGAGATTATTTTTTAAGAGCCAATTGTTCAACCATACGCCATTACTCATCCAATACTAAAAAATTCAACACAAGATCATTGCCACCACACTAGAAGAAGAACCATCATTAAAGTTAGGTTATATTTTCTAATTGATACCAGACTTAACATTAGAATCATAATCAACATCAATATTAACATTAGATTAAGAGTCCCTTGAATCAAAATTAGCTTTAGAATTAGAATACATTAGTAGATGTTACAACATTGGTTACATACACCATAAAGATTAGTTTGAGTATATTTGTGATCCTTCCATGGTTTTTGAGGATGTTTAATTTAACATCAACATAAGTTATTATAGTATTTTATATGAAGATTGTGTTGCCTCTTACCATTACATTACCATTCCACTTTCTATTAAAACCAACCAACCTAGCCATTATATTGACATTCCACCTCCCACAAGTGTCGATCAAGGCTGGTAGACACACATTATTAAAATACATTGATGAGAACATATCAGGGGAAATATATTAGGGAGACCAAGACCACAGTCATGTAGAATAAGATCAATATCCTAGTTAAACCATTTTCGAGGCACTAGGGGGAAAATTCCAAACTCAACATCTTCTACTGAAACATGTTTGAGGCACTATAAGACAATCAACGTCAAAAGTTAATGTTCATTTTTTAAACCTTCTCAAAGGTGATATGGGATAATAAAGATAATTTTAGTGGTGAAAACCTCTATGAGGAACTAATGGAGGAGCATAATAGTTCTTCATTCCTTGATGAAGATATTATTGAAGATAACATAAGTACAACCTCCAATTTCTAGCATAATCAGATTGTGGCATCTCTCAGACCCTAACAATATAAACATTTGGTGGTCCTATCAAGAACATATAAATAAGCCTTTGGCCTTGCCACAACTAAAATTAAGCTGAATCTAAAATTGACAACATTGTGTGTGCTTGGAAACCTAATTTTTATTTGTTTCTCAACCATTGTACACTCCATTATGATCCATTTCTCCATTCTAGAACTATATTAAATTGCCAAATAAAATATTTTATCTAATTTTTATCCCTATTTATCATCCCCAACAACATTTTACTTTATAGAGGCTATAAAGACATCTTTTTTATAAGTTTGGAGGAATTAAAATCAAGAACCAATGAAGATCATATTGACATTATTAGATTTCAAATTAGAAACATATTCTTGATAAAGCAATGATTTAGAAGGGGTGTGGCCTAAAAATTTAAATAATTGACAATTATAATTGTATAATATGTTTATTATGATGTGCATCTCCACATTAATAGGAAAAATAGAACCATTTACTTTTCCATTCCATTTACCTTGCCTTATTATTGTTTCATACACTACCATTTACCTTGCAATTTTATTTCATTTCCATTATTTCAAATTATTTATCTGACCATTTACCTTAACTTGGACTTTGCCTTGTCTTATAGTTGTTTCATACCCTACCATTTGCATATTCATAAACACAATATAGGTAGAACTACATTGGCTTGTGGTTCTTCGAGACTATGTAGATATCCCTCAATTTACATTGAGGTCAAATTGGTCACCCATTTTTCCATACATTCACCATTTTGAGAGCAATCTAAGGTAACTCTCTTTCTATTTATGAGTCACTTTTATGTGCGTTGTGCATTTGAAATTTATGCACTATTGTACCCTTAGTTTGTCCCACACTCTCTCCATTTTGTGAGAGATACATTATCAATATATAATGAGTTCAAATACAACAAAAAATACAAAAACATTCAAAACATTTAAAAAACATAAACATTTAAAAATGGCTAACAATATACTAGAGAGATATAAATCCCAAAAATCCAAAACCATTCATCTTCTCCTAAACCTAGTCAATAATCCTCGATTTGCCCACTTTAAGGAAATTTATTTCTTGAGCCAATTATTTGAGAAACCATTGGGATGTGTCCTTCCCGATTATTCTCTATATGGATAAATCAATTTTTGGCTCCAATCCATTCCACTACCATTGGGGGTGTGACCTTACTTTTACATGTATCACTGTTTACGAGCACTATATAATTTACACTTTTAGGCCAACCTCACAAATTATTCCCTACTCAAGTAAAATAAAGCCTAAAAATTATACTAGGATATCTTATCCCTACATGTCATTCCCTTACATATAGTATTTCTTGGGGAAATTTTTATTTTTCCTTCCATTGAACCTTCACATGTAGATATTGACTTGGTTAATGACAAGATGCTTTCTATTACTTCTATTTTCAAGATTTGTGTGTGGTTTCTTAATTGTTCATTTGTTTATTTTCCTATTTATTTTATTTCATCATCATTCCTTGAATCAATGTATATACATTTATTAGGTGATTTATTGTTCATTTTACTTGAGTCCAACCATATTTATATGTCGACATTATTATCATGGTTTTTATCATTGGTACAATATTTTTACTTATCTATTAGATTAAGATTAATTCCATATTCACATTATGACTAGGTCATCATCATGTTTTATGTCATGATGCATACCATAATGTGATATAACAAAAATTAGGCTAGTATATTACAAAAAATTAAGTGATAAGTACTTCTTCTTGTTCACTTTGGCAATTATCCTCTACTCCTTGATCAAATCAACCCATTGACAATTATAGTTTTATCAAGGCTAATACAGATGAATATCTCCTTATTAGAACATATAACCAAATCATTGACATTGATCAATTTTTATTATTTTATTATATTCGTCATTCCATTTTCTCTTGATTTAGGGTGAACTACATTGGCCTGAGGTCTATTTGGACTATTTAGGCAACTCTTCAATACATGGAATATCTCTAGTCAGCTCATCTAACATTATTATTCCATCCCCATTATTATCTTTCAATCTTCTCTTTAATCTATTTTTACATCCTTATGTGACTAGTTGTTTGTGGATTTTTTAGCCTTTAAAAATTCATTAGACCATCACGCCTGTGTTTATACCCACTCATCTATAATCTATGTGATAGGTTATATCCTTGAGTTATGCTTGTCAATCCACCCTACTAGGGATAAAACCAATTTTATTCTATGACCACTCTATCTTGATGGGCTATGTCATTGTTCCACTGATTATAACCACCTTTGGGAAAATCAGTAGTTCAATTCATCTTCCCTATTTAGGTTTATGATTGTGCTACCATTTATAACCACCTTTGAGCACATCATTAATTTAACCATCTACCCTATTGGGGCACATCATTATGCCATTGATTTTAACTACCTTGAAAAATTAGTATTTTAATGATCAAGATGGAGTGCCTAAAATTGGCCCTCTTTTTGAGGTAAAAAGAATTAAATGTTATAATTAATAGGCATGACTTACCTTTATGTATATTTGTGGCCACAATTAACCATGGGATGTTAAGAAAATATCTACATAAGATAAACCTCCCTTTATTCCAAACATATTTCTTATGTAATGTTATTATGTATGAATACCTTCAAGAAGCTCTCAAGCCAAAGTTATAATCCCAGATTGATTGGAGATAGCTTCACATGCTAAGCCAAGACAATCAAATCCAAAGCCAATTTAAGTTTAAAATGATGGAACACATGATTAAAGACTCATTAAGCACATGATGGAACACATTCCTCTAATGCAAACATGAAATTTTTTATCACAAGGAAGGTGAAGTATAGTTTTTTTTCATCTTCCTTTGTTTATTACTTACATTGTTCTCTTGATCCTTGAGTAGCTAGGCTTGAGATGTTAGATATCTACATGTGTTTTTAGTGGTTTTATCATAATCACAATTAGGTAAACCCCTCTTGGATTCCTACGTTAAAGTATGTAGCCTTGTTTTCTATAAAATATCATTAAATTAAAAAACTCATTTGTCTAATCCAATTTTTGGGTGCGTTGGGCAAGTACCATGATGAAAACTAGTTTTTGGCATCATGTGTAAATAAATTATTATTTATATATGCCTCAACACTTGGCTTAAGAATCTAATTAACTCCTACATTCATAACCTAACATCCCTATTTTACCTCATCTATGTCATATTCCTCATGTTTCAACCATCATTATCTATCTTATATATCTACCTACCATCCACACCCATCCTAATGTATTCATTTCAACCATTCTTATATATCTTATATATCTTCCAACCATCCATACCCACCTTAGAACATCCATTTCTTCTTGTTTTAGCCTTCGTAAGGGAGTGGAAGATGTTTTGAGACATGTTTTTAGAATATATTTACATATGTTCTAAGAAAAACTTAGGTTAATATACATCTTATTCCCACATGATATGGTCCTTATAGATCCATAGTCCATTCGTCAGCATCCCTCATCCCCTTTTAGTGCTACCCAAATCCTTTAAGAAAATTCTTTTGCCATCATTCTCCATCTTTCTTAGTAGGCTTGGTTTTCCCTTTGATAGTAACCCCCTATTTGTAATACACATACCAAAAAGACCTTAAAAAATCAAAATATCCCAAAAAACATAAAAAATCATAAAATTCATAAAATACAAAAACATCCATGTCATCATGTCTTATGTCCTAAGCACCTCATATCCCTATTCAAATTATAGATCCTAGTCCAAATTTGCATCATAAAAATCAATTTGTCATCAATGTCCCATTTCAACCTCGTAAGTGGCATAGGGGCATCTTAGGAATGCCCAATATTTGGTCTAATAGTCATGATAATGAGTGAAATTTTAATTAGAGTTCAACACTAGTTTCTTCACTTTTTTTCTAATTTGATTTTTCAATCTTATAATGAGGGATTGAGGGTGTGTTTAGGTGGTATAATTATATATTGATGTTATGTCATGTATAATAAAGTTTTATCGGACCTTTTAGGTCTTATAAATGGTCCTAAAATGGTTTTCAATTAATATGTCAAGTTAGAAGAGTGAGGTGGCCGTCCACCACCCTATGTTGGTAACAAGATGGTGAGAAGTTGTTGATCAAAAAATGGTTACCAAGTATTTTTTAGGAGTCTAGTTCATATGTAAAAAAGAGTTATAGTGTTGTGTGGTTTGAGTTAGAGTATGATGAGGATAAATAAGGTCTGCCAAGATGTATCTCGGACTATGTAAGTCCAACTTATGTATGAAAGAACATCAATAAATAAATCTTGAAGAAATATTTTATGATTACTATGTATGATAATATCTACTAATTTATTTAGGTAATTTTAATGTAAGTTATGAAATTTTAATTTATTCATTAAGGTTTTAGGTAGTTGCATATTTATTTCAAGTCTTTGAGTTGCAACAGGTTTATTATACCTTGTTTTAATAGCAGAGATAAATATTTTGTGTGTATGCTTACTGTAATAAAGTTGGAAGAGAGAATGACGTGTGGAATTTTTTCCAAGTGTGATTTATGTCTAATTCATGTATTTTTGAGAGGTATACTCAAATTAATATAAGAATAAAATCCTATTCTTGAATGAGATAATAAAGACCCTATTTTATGCATTTTGATTACTATGCAGGTTGTGTGATACTATTATGGGTTAAAAGACATTGAAGTGGTTTTGTCCCAAGTATAATAGATTATATTATAATTTAATTTTAGTGAAATTTTTCTTAAGTAATCAATAGACCATTCTGTGATAACCCATGTTTTCTTGTAGCAAGTTTACTGTTTGGATACTATGTATTCATTTTAAGGAGAAGAAGTAAATTTGCATTGCTTTCAAAGACATTTTGGGTATAAAAGTAAGTGGTTTAAATATTTTTTAATTTTTATTGATCCTCTTATTGGCATTTTATTATTATTTGTTCAATTTCATAGAACACAGACCTATAGATAGTTAGTTTCTTGACTCAATCAAGCATGTTTTGAGATGAAAAGTTAAGACAGTGGATTGACAAGCACTATATAATTTTTAGGTGACGTGATTAGGGTCAAGGAATAACTGGTAAACCTTATTTATTCCTTTTAAACCTTTTAAAATTATTACCATGTAATTTGTAGCGATTTTGAGTTCTCTTAGGCCCCTATAAACCCCAAACTATGGTTTTAGCAATATCTTGACTTATAACTATCCGAATTTACCAAAATTTTGTAATCAAAGCCTATTTTAAGTGATATAATATATTATCAAGTTTTCAAAAGTGTATGGATATAAGGGCATGGTCTTTTTACGACTGTGTTATATTCATGCTTGAGGAGGACTAATTGGGGAAGAGTAGTGACTAGAAAAGGGGTCTACAGGTGGGTTTGAATATTGAAAACTTTTACCCATGTAGTTTTCAATAGATGATAATTAGAACCATAATTGGTTTATTGAAATTCATTGTATTTTTTTCATACAATGTAAATATGTCCATAAATATGGATACAAGGACTAACGTGAAAAGAATGCAGAGTTGAGTAGAGGATGGAATTTAGAGCTGATAAAGCATTGAGAGGGTTGAAATGAGATGTTTGAATATTTTTTGTGTTTTTGGAACATGAGATAATAAGGGAACTGAGTTTAGGACCATTGGGACAAGAGAGGCCTAGTGTTGGCTAAGAAATATTTACAAGTTTACAAGCAAGCATAAGGAGAAGTGAAGGTTGATGGTAAGATCTCTACATCATTTGGTATCAGAGCTATCTATATGCTTTGGGAATGGGTACATATAGGCATGAATTTAGAATGTAATGCATGTTGTATAGGGATTAAGAATATATAGGTGAGTAGGGAAGAAGGTAATTGCAAGGAGTGTTGTTGAAAGACATAATTGAGATAGTAGGTGAGAGAAGGTATGAATTATTTGTGGTTGACTTTTTTGTTTGAATTCAATGCTGATGAATGTGATAGGTAAATAGATAAAATAGTTAATAATAAAGTGGCAACCCTAAATCAAGTGAGCTATTAACAAGCTCAAAATAGATAAGCTCATAAATAGAGCTTAAGAAAGAGGAGATAGTCCAAGTGTGAAGGACAAGAGGTGGAAAGAACCTGGTGAGGTCTAAGATAAAGAGTGAGAGGAGTTAGAGCTGTGAACCATAAAAGAGTGGTCCAAATGAGATTAAAAAAATAGAAGTATGTAGCCAAGTGAGGCATTCAAGATGAAGATGAAAGGACATGTAGAAATAAAAGTAATAGGTAGGGTTAAAGTTAAATGTCATAGTGAGCGGAGGATGGAGAAAGAGATAAAGGAAATGCATGATGCATTGGCAAGGATGGAAAGATAGTTATTATGAATGTGGAATGTTTTTAGTATATAGTATGGACTCAAGATCAAGAGAAGTGTCAAGTGAAACTTTAAAGAACGAATAAAAGAGAAAGTAAGCCAACAAATAATGGAGATTTTGGAGAGGAAGTTGAATAATATTGAAACATAAATTTCCATGGAAGAAAAGAGAGAGGCAATAGATTATCAAAATTTTCAATCTAACATTAATTTGTCATGGTTGAATGTAGGTGAAGTACATGATTGGGATGGGTACATTTATTAGACAATAGTCCATAATGAAGAAGAAGTTTATTAAAGAAAAAGTGAAAGTATAGCTAAAGGTGGAGCATTTTTTCACCCTAAATATGGTGAACTACTTGATGGAAAAGAGAATAAAGTAATAGGTGATAAAGAAGATAAAGGAATAACATGTAATAAAGTGCATGTGATATTTGATAAGTATTTTGAAGATGAAGATGATGAGTTGTATAAATACACATTAGTATTTTTTGAAGAGTTCATTGGATCAACTAAGAAGCAATAATCACATGAAGTACTAGAGGAAAGAGAATAACATGTAAAGGAAGATGAGAGTAAAATAGTAGTCCATGAAATGAATATGCAAGGTGATGAGTTGGATAAATGGACAGCTGAGGAAGGAGTATTTGTAGTGGATGATAGTAGGATAGAGGATGTTGATAAAAATATTATTAACAAGTAAGAGACCTTGTAATGGTAAAAATAGGAACAGAGTATGATGTGGATTAGGTATGTTGATGAAGAGGCATAAACAAGAATATTAGAAGAGGTCATAGAAAGATAATGGAAATTAATGCTCAATTACATGAAGACTAAATAGGATCATGAGAAAAAGAAAAGAAAGAATAGTTAATATACGTACAAGCAACAATATAAGGAGCAAAAAAATAAACAACAAATAATTACATGGATGAGGAAGTAGAGGCATAAGTGTGGCAACAAAGAACGCACACATTTGTATGGAAAAATGAATGGAGAATAATATTCGGGTCAATTTATTTTCTCCCCTTGGGATTATGATGCAAGGACATCTTAGGAATTCCCAAGAGTTGGTATAATAGTCATGACAATAAGTAAAATTTCAATTAGAGTTCAAAACTAGTTTTTCTGCCTTATTTTAATTTGAATTCAAACTTGTAATGAGGGATTGAGAGTGTGTTTAGGTGGTCTAAGTATATGTTGATGGTATTTAATGTTTAATAAAGTTTTAATAGACATTTAAGGTCTTATGAATGGTCCTAAAATGGTTTTGAATTCATATGTCAATTTAGAAGAGTGAGGTGGTAGTCCACCACCTTACATTGGTAACAACATGGTGACAAGTTCTTGATAAAGCAATGGTTATTAAGTATATTTTAGAATATACTTCAAATGTTTAAAGGAGATATATTATTATGTGGTTTGAGGGAAATGATTAGGAGGAGAAATATGGAAGATAAGAGTGGAAAATAAATATGGTCTACCAAGATGTATGTAGCACTATGTAAGTCCAGCTTATATATGAAAAAACATCAATAAAGAATGTTATCTTGAAGAAATATTATATGATTACTGTGTATGCTCATCTATACTAAATTATTTAGGTAATTTTTATTCAATTTATTTAATTATAATTGATTTAATAAGGTTTCAAATAGTTTCATATTGATTTCAAGTCTTTGAGTTGCAACAAGTTTGTTATACCCTGTTTTAATAGCACAATCAAATAATTTGTGTGTATGCTTGTGGTAATCAAGTTGGAACAAAGAATGAAGTGTGGAATTGTTTCCAAATGTGATTTAAGTTAAATTCATGTATTTTTTGTAGATATACTCAAATTAATACAAGAAAAGAGCCCTATTTTTGAAGGAGATAATAAAGACCTTTTTTATGCATTTTGATTATTATTCAGGCTATGTGTTATTGTTATGGGTTAAAATACATTAAAATAGTTTTATCCCAATTATTTTAAATTATATATAACTTTTATTTTATTGAAAAGGTTCTTGAAAAATCAAGAGGTCATTGATTCATAATACATTCTATGGTAACCCATGTTTTCTTGTAGCAAGCTTACTATTTAGATATTGTTGTGTTCATTTTAAGGAGATGAAATAACTTTGCATTTATTTACAATATATTTTGGGTATGAAAGTAAGTTTTTTAATGTATTTCAAGGTTTAATGATCTTTTTATTGGAATTTTATTTCAATTTGTTCAACCTTTTAGAACATAGACCTATAGACAGTCAGTTTCTTGACTCAATCAAGCATGTTTTGAGATGGAAAGTGAATATAATGGATTTAAAATAAATATATAAAACTTGGGTAATGTTTTCAAGGTTGAGGCAGACCTGGTAAACCTTATTTGGTCCTTTGAAAACTTTTAAAATGCTCATAATGGAATTTATATTGATCTCGAGTTGTCTTAGGCCCCTAAAAACCCTAAATTAGGGTTTTAGAAATATCTTGATTTGTGACCTTACAAATTGCCCCAATTTTTCTAATAAAAGATTATTTTAAGTTATCTAATATATTATAAAGGTTTAACGAGTTTATAGATAGAATGGTATAGTCTTTTGATGATTGTGTCATATTCAAGATTGAGGAGGCCTAATTGGGTAAGAGTAGTGACTAGAAAAGGGGTCTATAGGTGGGTTTGGATACTAAAATTTTGTATCCACATAGTTTAAAATAGAGGGTACTTATAAAAATAATTGGTTTCTTTAAAATTAGTTTAATTTTTTCATATAAATCAAATATGTTCATTAATAGGGTTATAAGGAGTAATGTGAAGAGTATACAAGGTTGAGTAGAGGAAGGAATTGAGAGTTGATAAACGATTGAGAGGAATTAAAAAATATGTTTGAATATTTTGTGTGGTTTTGGAACCTAAGATGAAAATGGAACTGAGCCTAGGACCATTGGGATAAGAGAGGCCTATTGTTAGTTATGGAAGATTTTCAAGTTTACAAGAAAGCATAAGGAGAACTGAAGGTTGATGGTAAGAGATCTGCATCAATAAGTTTTATCCCAACTCATTTCATATCAATCATCAAAATATTATAAGATTTCTCAATGGTCAAATCATACTCACCCCTTTTACATAAGTCAACCTTACTATATGATCACATTATCAATCCCATCATTGTCAACCCATCCAAACTTGAGCAAATCCCATCTAATCTCTTAGTCATGTTATATTTTTCAAAATCAAACATGATTAGGATTGCAATGACCTAGTAAAAATTAGTCAAACCACATATTTTCTAGTTTGAACTTAACATCCATCAAAATCAATCAAGACCACATTATAATATTTTATTTCCCCATTCCAAGTCAAAACTAGTCAATCTTAGGGTTAATTTTACATTATCCTATCTTAATAAAATATCTCCTAAACCAAATTCAAATCTTCTCAAGAAATCCTTGCTCAATTATTATAACCCCATTGCATTTCAATTCAAAAATTTGATCAATGAAAACTTATGAGCCCATTGTCCAATGTCACTTGTAACTATCCTAACCTATTATAAATAAATTTTAACCTCTTTTCTCATATGGTTTCCTAGGGTTAACAAGGTTACATCAAGTCTAAACTTGACCACTCACATGTAGTCTTTCTTTAGGAAAATAAATAAGATACTGATCACATACTATTTATGTATCATCAAATATGGGGATATATACATGTATGATTTACTTGTATGATATTTTATGATGTTTGATTTATTTGATTGTGTTTTATTATGTATATATCTACATCCTCTCATCTATGTTTATCTTCTTGTTTGTATATGTTCAATTCAATATATTTTATTAGACATTTTGTGAATATCTTTCTACATATTTTTGTCTTGTATCATTTTTTTTAAATAACATATGGAAAACATTTCATCTTGGTTAATTATACCAATGGTACCTTATGCAGTAATTTACTTGTATGCACTTTTTTTTTGATCTTTGTGTCTTTTACATTAGTCCAACATGCACTCTATAAATTTTTTATCATGACTACATACATGTCATGGTCAATATTACCTAATGCAACATTAAAGATGATTTCATAACATAAATGGTTGAAAACCACGATAACACAAATACAACCTCATAAAAATCATATCATCAACAAATCATTTATCCTGTCCAAATAAAATCCTCTAACATCTCAATCTAATATCCCAATCATTATGATCTATCCAAGTTAAATCATCCATTAAACCTATCCAATCAAATCAAATCTATACAACATCTAGTTATTAGTTTTATCCAAATATATTATCAACATTTGAATCCAATCATATAATCATCAAATCAAGTATCTAAGTCTAGTCATTTATCCTATTCTAATAATATCTCACAATCACAATCATCACTAATCTAACATTCATTATCCTCATCAATATTGATCATTTTCTTAAGTGTATCCTTAGGACATCATCATCATCATCATCATCATCATCATCATCATCATCATCATCATCATCATCATCATCATCATCATCATCATCATCATCTATCATCTTATAACTCCCCTTCAAGGAGGATAAAATTAGCTTGAGGTCTTTTAAGACTATGTAGGCAATATTCATATGCCCTCATCACTTCTTCTCTTTTGGTCACTCAAATATTTTATTCTTCCCTATCACATTATTTTATCTCTTCTTGACCTACGATTTGATATTTAACATGTCAAATATTCAATCAATCATGAAAATCATCATCTTATTTTAAGCCACAATTCTCCCATCATCTGTCCTTGCTTAGGATATGTCCAAATCTCATGGCCTTCTTTATCAATCATCCAAGTCAACAACTCTTCCAACATGTGTTCATGCATGGGAAATGTCTAAATCTTACATCATTTTATTTTCACTTCATTATGTCTTATTCCCATTTGGGGCATGTCAAAATCCTTGACATTGTCAATTTTGATTCCTTGCATTTTCCTAGGGCATCCTCAATTTGTAGCTCATTTCTAGCATGAATATTCTTCATCATCCTTATTCACCTCCATCAAAAACCCCATTCCATTTATACATGTATGCAGCCCACCCCTTGTTTCCTTTCAAGTGACCATCTATCTTATTCTTCTCTGCATGACCCCTTGAGGGGTCATCATTTATCCTCTATTTTTACTAACATCCATGACTGTCTTTCTTCTTTGAAAAACCATTACTCTTCTTCTAGTCACAATGTCATTATAAAGAGGGAGAAAATGTATACATCTAAAATTGCTCATTTCCACTATTTTTGTCATTACTAGCATCATGACACATTTTTGTCATGCTAATATTATCCTAGCACCTCCCACTTACATATTCATTCATCACACTAACTTTATCACTCATCCCATCAAACCTTTGGATCAATTTACCATGTCATTATTATCCCATTTAGTCTCTAATTAAATTCTCACAATTCTTAAGAAATTTAAATTTTCTTGCCACCTACCCTCACCTACCCCACTAGCCTTTACTATAAATCCACCTATTAATCCCCACCTAATCACCAACTAATCATCATTAGTTATTCTTATGAGAATCTATAATTCTATACATTTTCTATAATCCTCTACACTCATCTCTCTCTATAATTATCCAAGAAATTTTATTTTCCTTAAAAAATCACCACTTCCTATATAATCATGCACACCCAACGCACAAACCATGAAGGAAACAAATAATTAGAGAATAAATATATTATTGTCTATGTTCCATTATGAAGCCATCATATATCTTCTAGTATTACAACAACTCTTAAGCCAAACAAGCAATCCAACATTCATTAAAGGATTCTCATACTTTGCCATTTTGGGGCACATCAATTACATTGGGAGGTATATTAAGCAACATGATTAAGGTATAATTTCACATTTCAATTGTTATTTGTGTTCTTCTTTATATCTACTTTTCCCAATTAGAGGTATCTTGTAAGTTAGATTAGTTGTAGGTAATAAAATCCATTGTTTCTTGCATATTTATTTTCTATTCCAATTTGTCTTCATCATAGTGACATTACATCTTAAGATTATAAAATGTTTACTCCCACCATAACAACAATAACATGTGTAATTAGTGTTGTCATTAACAACTCCATCATTTGTAGCATGCTAAATTTTGACTCTTTTACCATTTATTAGAAACAAGACACATGCCAGAGGAATCATGTCAACATTTTAATATTATAAATAATTTAATTATGAAAATATATATTTTCAATATTTAATAAAGATTGAGTTTCTTTAGAAATTGATCACATCATTTGATTTGAGTCAATAGACACAAAATACATTGATTTATTTTTTATTTTATTTTTATTTTTTTGTATTAAACATGTTGGGAAGTCACAAACAAAAATTAGGATTGTTGCTCAAACATAAGGTGGCTGGGTGGTAAGCCTCTAACCCTACCATTAGACCCTAGCCCATAACCTTATTTTTGGTAACATATAAATATAATAAAACGAATGGTAAAACTCAATAATATCATAAAATACTCTACTAATATTGGGTGCACATTTTTCAACACCAATTAATTGTTTGAAACACAATATGACAAGAATACTAATAATGAGGTTAGGTATAAACACTAAATAACTTGGCTTATTTACGCAAATCCATAAGAAATGAAGTGAAGTACAATACGTAAACAATTTACCTTGACAAATAAAAGATGTGACTGAATATAACCCATATAACTTACCATGAAAAAATATATATGAGATGAGAAACAAGACAAAGAATTACTCTGAAACCCTTGGAATTATTGGATATTTGATGGAGAAATAAAACAAGAACACAAACTAGAAAACAAACTTGAACCCAATTGCTACTGCAAATTCTTGAAAAACAAAATTTTATTGATCTTCAATTTTCCTTGCTTACAATGCTGCGCCCAAGGTGTCTTTAAATAGATTTTGAATCCAAAAATAACTAAAAATAAACTAATTGTTTAACAGATTGTTATCTAATCTTCTAACTGCTTAACTAACTGATTATTAACTAATTGATTCCTAACTGTCAGTTAACTAACTGAATGCTTACTGTCAGTTTACTAACTGATTGCTTAACTACATCTTTAACTGCTTGTATGCATGAGGAGTGGAGAAATTAACTCTAGTCTCCAACACTCCCCCTTAATTTCTACCACTTACAACTTTAGCATTTACAATGACTAAATTTTGTCTTAAATAATCAAAGGTCTCTTTTCGTAATGCCTTTGTGAATATATCTGCCAGTTGATCTTCAGATCTACAAAATTTTAGATGGATTTCTTCATTTTTCACTAACTCTAATAAAGTGAAATCTTGTATCAATGTGCTTGCTCTTCTTGTGAAAAACATGATTTTTTGATAATGCAATTATTGATTTGTTGTCACAGAAGATTGGTGTTGACTCCTTCTGTGCTTGTAATAAATCTTTCAATATTCTTCTCATCCAAGTTGCTTCACATGCTGCTGATGTGGCAGCTACATACTCTACTTCAGCTGATGAAAGTGTCACTATAGGTTGCTTTTTGGATGTCCATGTGACCACACCTGTGCCTAAAAGAAAGGCATGTATAGAAGTACTCTTCCTATCATCAACACTACCTGCAAAATCACTATCAGTAAAACCAATCAAATTAAAATCGTTAGTTGTGGAATATAAAATTCATACTCTATAGTTCCTACCACATATCTCAATATCCTTTTTCCAACTTGCCAATGTGAGTCTTTTGGTGACTCCATGAATCTTGAAATTAAACTGGCCCCATACACGATATCTGGTCTAGTAGCTATAAGATACATCAAACTGCCAACTAATCTTTTGAATATTTTAGAATCAACATTAGACCCTTTGTCTTCTTTGCTAAGTTGAGTCCCTGTACCAACTAGTGTAGGTGTTGGTTTACAATTCAGCATCTTAAATCTCCTTAACACATCCTTTGCATATTTAGTTTGAAAAATAAATATTTTTTTCTCTGATTATACAACTTCTATGCCCAAAAAATACTTCATTAATCCCAAATCTGTCATTTCAAATTCTTTCTTCATTGCTGATTTAAAAGTGTCTATAGACAAATTTCTAGTAAAAATCAAATCATCAACATATAAACACATAATCAAAATCTGACCTTTTTTGTTGATTTTTGTGTACAAAGTAGGCTCACTATTGCTACTGTTGAATCCATTGTTTATCATATATGAATCAATCCTGCTATACCATGTTCTTAGTGCTTGCTTGAGACCATAAAGAGCCTTCTTCAATCTGTAAACTTTTTGTTCATGTCCTACGTCATAACCTATGGGTTGTTTCACATACACTTCATCTAGAAAAACATCCAAGAAAGCTGATTTTACATCCATTTGATATACATACCAATTATTTTGAGCAGCAATTGATAAAACCATTCTAACAGTATCCAGTCTAGCAACTGGAGCCAATGTTTCATTATAATCAACTCCATGTTCTTGTGCAAAACCTTTTTGCTACTAACCTTGCCTTGTGCTTTTCAACATTTCCATCTGCATCAAATTTAGTCTTATAAACCCATTTGACTCCTATACAATCCTTACCTTTAGGTAGATCTGTTAGATCCCATGTTTGATTTCTTTCAATGGCATTCATCTCTTCATCCATTGCTTTTATCCAATGTTCCTCATTAACTGTTTCTTCATAACACAGGATCATGAGTGAAAAGAGCAAAATTTGAAACCAAATCTAATTTCTCTTCTTCTTGATTATATATCTCATTCAAACTTCTTATTTTCTTACCTTTAATTCTTGATCTTAAAGTAGCAAGAGTTGGATCTAATTCATCACTTACTTGTGAATTTAGAGTAGGGTGACATGCATGTCCAGATGATTCACCTTGTTCAAACCTCTTAAGTGTTCTTATTGGAGTGCTTGTTCCTGTTTGTGGAGAGGATTGATCTCCTTGCAAATTTTGTTCTTCAGATTCTTATTCATTCTATGGAATTGGTGATCCAATTGTAATGGTGCTACCATCCCATGCTTCTTCTTCCTTAAATTCAACATCCCTGCTAATAATCACTTGCTTTGAAATTGGGTTATACAACTTATAAGCCTTTGATTCTTCACTATAGCCAATCAAAATGCATTTCTCACCTCTATCATCAAGTTTTCTTCTCAATTTAGATGGTATAAGAGAATATGCTATACAACCAAATTTTTTGAAATGATTTACACTATGTTTCTTACCACTCCACACTTCTTGTGGAATTTGATCTCTGACACTCTTTGTTGGGCTTCTATTCAAAATATACACTGCACATGCTACTGCTTCTGCCCAATATTCATTTGACAAGTGTTTGGCTTTCAACATGCTTCTTGCCATCTCCATGATTGTTCTATTCTTTCTTTTTGCTACACCATTCCTCTGTGGTGTGTACCTTGTAGTCAATTCCCTTTTAGTGCCATAATACCTGCAAAAATCTTGAAATGCATTAGACATATATTCACCTCCTCTATCTGATCTTAGTACTTTGATATAATGGCCACTCTACTTTTCAACCATTGCCTTGAATTCTTTAAACTTTCCAAAGGCTTTAGACTTATTTTTGATGAAATATATCCATGTCTTTCTGCTAAAGTCATCAATGAAGGTTACAAAATAGGTACTACCTCCAAGTGATGTACTTTGCATTGGTCCACATATATCAATATATACTAGCTCCAATATTACCTTAGCTCTATATGAGGCTCCTACTAGAAAGCTCTCTCTATGTTGATTTGCCAGAATACAACTGTCATATGAACTTTTTGGCTTTTCTATTGGTGGTAATCCCTTCACCATATTTTTCTTCTGTAACATATTCAAACCTCCAAAATGTAAGTGTCCATAGCTTAAGTGCCATAGCCATGATTGGTCTAGATACATGGATTTGAAGTGGGCTTCCTCTTTTCGATGGATGCAATGAATACGAAGAGGGAACATCTGATTCTTGGTCATCTCCACTTTTCGTATCAACTTGTCACTCAAAAACTTGTCTAGTATTGTGCAAACATTATCCTTAAAATATACTCTATAACCTTTATGTACTAATTATCTGATACTCATAAAATTATGTTTTAGTCTAGGTATAAAATAAACATCAGGTATAAATCTTCTTTCACCATTCTTAGCCAAAACATTTATTACACCTTTACCCATTACATCCACTTTGATATCATTTCCTAATTTAACTTCAGATCTTACAAAATCATCAAGACTAGCAAAAAATTCTTTATTTCCTATCATATGATTACTGCATCCACTATCTAAGAACCAAATATCTCTAGCTTTTTCTTGAGTAACTTGACAAGTGAGAAATAAGCTAGTTTTACCTAGATTAGAACTAGATTCACTTGTGTAATTAGTATTCTATTTGTCCACATATCCTTGTTTCATTCTGCAGTCACTTGCATAATGTCCATATTTCTTGCAATAATACATTGAATATTAGATTTATCAAACCTCTATAAACTTTCCTAGAAGTGATTGTTGCCACGTACTCTACTGCTATAGTTTTGATTACTGTGTTCACCATGATCTGGATTGTTCCTTCCTCTTCCTCTTCCTTTGAAGTTTGACCTTGCTCTTCCTGTTCCTCTGCCAAATGATACCTATGATTTGAAAGCATTCTCAAGAGAAGTACTGTTATTCCTATTCATTCTGGATTCATGTGTTAACAAAGAACCCATTAATTCATCTACAGATAATTGTTCCAAATCCTTGGTTTTCTCAATGGCTACAACTATTGCATCAAATTTACTGGGTAAACTTCTGAGTATTTTTTCTATGATTTTTTGATCCACGATTGTTTCTCCATTAGATCTAATTTGATTCACTATATTCAACACTTGACCCATAAACTAGTCTATAGACTCTAAATCATTCATTTGCAAATTTTCAAAACATCACCTAAGAGATTGCAATTTAGCAATTTTTACCTTTATATTACCTTTATAGGTATTCTCCAAGATTTTCCATGCCTCTCTGCATCTTGTTGCTGCTGTTACATTGGAAAAAATTGATTCATCCAATCCCTGTTGGATTATAAATAAAGCTTTTGCATCTTCTTTTCTGTTCTCTTTAAGCTCGTCTTTTTGTACTTGAGTTAATGCCAGATGGGCTGCCTCGTCCTACGGTTCTACAGAACTACTCTCTACCAAATCCCAAACATGTTGTGAGCAAAATAAAGTTCTCATCTTAATTGCCCAGAAATCATAATTCTTACCATTAAAAATGAGAATTTGAGGCTGAGAGATACTGTTGTTCACTGCCATGTCGCTTTCTGGTTTGCTATTTCAAAACACAGTCACCGACGTCAGTCGTTCTGTCAAGGTCGGTCAAGAATATTGTCGATGTCGGTTAAATTGCCGATGTCGGTTTCTTAGCTCCCTGCTGGCTGCAACTGTTGTGTGCTTCTGCTGACTACGCACTTCTCCAATCTGCACTTCTCCTTGTCTACTACGCTCTTCCTTGGCTTCCTTCCTAACCAGGCTCCCCTTGGCTCTGATACCAATTTGATGGAGAAATAAAACAAGAACACAAACTAGAAAACAAACTTGAACCCAATTGCTACTACAAATTCTTAAAAATAAAATTTTATTGATCTTCAATTTTCTTTGCTTACAACGCTGTGCCCAAGGCGTCTTTAAATAGATTTTGAATCCAAAAATAACTGAAAATAAACTAATTGTTAACTAATCTTCTAACTGCTTAACTAACTAATTGTTAACTAACTGATTGCTTAACTGCATGTTTAACTGCTTGCATGCATGAGAAGTGGAGAAATTAACTCCAGTCTCCAACAATATTTACACCACCCTGTCTCTTTCCAGGTTTCTTATCACCCATCCATCATGTGCAGGGTTTACCTGCGAGATTTAAACAAAGATTCAACTGTATATATCATGTGGGAATCGTGGTCTTTTCTACGGTAACTGTAAAAGACGTATGTGTATTATATGATAAAGTGAGAGACTTAGGGTAGAAAAATGCAATCCTGGTTGTTAGGAAATCGTTTCAGTGTTAGATATGATATTAAACGATGGACCTGTTTGGTGGTGGGCATCTGACTTTCACAGTAGTCACCATGAAATCTATCGAAGGTAGTCACTATGAAGCCTATTTCATGATCACATAATATAAATATATGTGGGGAGGCCTATTTCTTTCGCCGAAGTTGAGGGGATTGTCCATAAAGCTAAAGCTGATACCCATGGGACACCACAGCTGCTGCAACCAGCAGAAAGTGAAAAGAGGGCTGTGGTCACCAGTGGAAGATGAAAAGCTTGTAAATTACATTAAGGATAATGGCTATGGCTGCTGGAGTGAAGTCCCACAAAAGGCAGGTATCGATGTGAATCCATTATTTGTTCCTTTCTTTGATCTCACTTGTTAAACAAACTTCACTCTCGATTCTTATAATAATATGCCCATGAGACATACTGTTAAATAGCTGATTGATTCCATGTACTAAATAAATGAGCGCAGGATTGCAACGTTGTGGCAAAGTTGCAGGCTCCGATGGATCAATTACCTGAGACCTGATATCAAGCGAGGGAAGTTCGATCCCGAGGAAGAGAAGCTTATCATAGATTTGCATAGCATCGTTGGAAACAGGTTTGGATTTAATATGTTTTAGTTTTGTTAGATACATTTTTGAAATGGTGAAATTTAGTTGACGTTGTTTAACAAAATTGATTCAATGTAAGGCCCATCAAAAGAAGATAGTTTACATCTTTATTCTATTATTTTATGTTTGGGTAAGATGGATGAATTTAGTTTTATTATTTATAAATTAAATTTAAAAAAGTATGTATTTTGAGAGTGGGATATGCGTGGAGGTGAATTTGAGTGATTTGAACGATTTCTATAAGATTTTAGTAAGTTATATGTGTTATATTTAAAAAAGTTTTCAAAATTAAACAAAGTAAAGAATCATTATATATTTAAACTTTATTTTTCATATGTTTTATATGTTGTTTTCTTTTTCTCTGTACACTTCAAACTCTTCCTCAACCTCAGGAAGATTAGAATATTATTTATAATATATAAAAATTTAAAAACCTTAATGATTAATAGATGCATCCATCATGTAAATTAAAAATATTAAATAAACGAAAAAATATAATTATATATTTAAAATTTATTAAAGGGTAGGAAATGTTTTATTTTGCATTATTATTTATGAAATGTGTATTTAGGAGAGATTAACGATTAGTTGTGCATAAAAAGATGCAAGTGCCTCGTTGCTACCTTTCTTATTTGGCGAGGGCCATACATTAAAGGAAACAATCGTAGTATAAAATTCTTTAGTTCAATACTCAAACCAGACTAATATTTTATTTATGCATTATATACAACTCTGAAAGTGTGAATTTCACCATAAATAAAGGTCAAGCTAAAACATGCGTGGTGTGAATTACGGCGATCATGGCGCAGATTACCGCAATTGTTGATGTTGTACAATTCTTTCTTTACATGCTGATAATTAGGCCTAGAAGGAGTACAATTATATTTTCAGTTACATGCTGATCATTCATGGTGTATTTATCTTAATGTATTATAGTATAATCAGATGCATTTGAATTAAACATTTCAAACTCTTATAAATAATAGGAGAATCTGACTATGACTTCTTGCTGGTCTTGTAGGTGGGCATACATAGCAAATCATTTACCGGGGAGAACAGACAATAAAATCAAGAACTACTGGAACTCATGGCTCAAGAAGAAGCTGATCTATAAACTTGATTTGGGCTGCCAACTAACTGATAAGACCTTCCCAAAAATGTTAGAAGCATTGAATGACTGTAATGCATCTGTAATGGACACATCACTGTATAATACGGTTGGTAATAACAAAGAGGTTGCAGATTCAGATCTAGGCCTCTGTTTCTTGGATAACATGTATAGCCATCCGTCCTTACAATACAACACTGGCCCGATGATTGTCAGCAGTAGCCAATCTGATGACGTTCAAGGGACTTGTGTAGTGTCCGAGAATGTGATGTTTTTCAATCAGTATAATAGCTCCAATGACATCATGATGATCAATTCAGAAGACTTGCCTCACAGCCACATCATATCTACATCTGAAAACCCTGCTGCAGCATCGAATATTATAATCGGGGATTTTGACTGGAATAACTACGGTTTGCCAATTATGTGCGACATGGATACAACAAACAATAGGACCTTTTTACGACACACAGACACTGTCATTATAACAGATTCTGGAAGGCCGGAAAATCAACAAAACCAAAACAGATCTGCAGACTTTCCTCAGTTGGTAGATCATGCCGAGGACCTGGCGGGAGTAGTTGGTAATATTATGTTTGGAAGCCATGACGTTAACAATATGCATGCCGATGAAATTCAAATAATACCCAGCTTCGTCAGGCCAAAAGAGATTGAATAGCTTATTGCAGAAGGAAAGTGCTAAAAGTGGTATGTAGTACCGCATTGATTCAATAATTCTGTAATGTCATTGATCTCTGCCCCTTACGGGTATGACAGGTTTCTTGTGTAGAATCTATATGTTGAAATAGCTCGCAGGGTCCATATGGTGTTTTTTTCCATAGCTGTTCAATTACGCTATATTTATTATCAAACAACCAAGTAGAAATTTTATGTTTGCTAAGTGTAAAACGGAGGCAGCACCATGGTGGAAAAAATGGAAGCTGTTCGATTTCGAAGAACGTCTACGCTGCTTATTTCCAGTCTATAGAGTTTGAAAATCGACATCGGAAATTACTTATATCTCTCTTCAATTTTCATCTCTTTAACAAAGGAATTGCAAAAAAAAAAAAAAGGTTTACTACTTTTATATCGGCCGTCGAAAAGCTTATGAGAATATTGACAATGAGAGGTCAACAGTTATATGACTTGTAAAAGATTTTTAAAAATCTTGTCTGAAGGTTTAGACGTTAAGTAAAATGGCCTGCATATTTAGTTTTAATTACTTATGCAAAGGCTTCTCTGACTGTCCCATCTATATAGATAGAGATAAGAGGGAAGTTCGCTTTAACCTCTAAGAGTCTTAAACGCTTCATATGGGAGGTTTGGTATGGAATTGAATCCAAATTTTTTTCAGATATCAATAAAATTATTTTTATAATAGTAGATTCAAGCACATGTAACCACATTAAAAGGAGAGGGATGATCATCCTTTTAAGGGGGGGAGTCCCAAGTACTCTATCAATCAACATGGGATTAGGGGCCACCTTATCATGTTCTCCTTCAACCATCGATCTTGGAGCACGTCACAGTATTATTGCTATGGAAGAAATAGGAGTCATAAATGGATCCCCTATATAAAACATCCACACCTCTTCAAGATCCCACCCATCAAAGGAAACACTTCATGTGGTAGCAGTCACTTACAACATTATTGGTTCTATTGAAAATAATGTGTTGGACCTATATCTCCTCGATCCCATTGATAGGGGTTTCATTTTCAAGGTTATGGAATAAGTCAATATATTTTGATAAATTTGGTTCAAAGCCTCTACCTAGATCAACGCATAAGCCTCTCAAACCTTCCTCTTCATCCACTATTATCAATTTCAATGAGGAAGAGACTAAGGAGTTACTATTTCATGAATTGTTATTCTCATATAATTGCATCACTTGTAGGCTTTCAAATTTTTGGAAAAAATACCAAGACCTATATGCCTAGATATCAGATCAATGATAACCCTTATACAAGGTAGGATCTAAATATATCTGAGTGTAAAGATATTTCTTATTATTGTATTTGATATAATTAAGGACAAGGATCTAGTTCAAAGATAGTCCTAGAATTTGAATCACCAACCTTTAATCGTGTAACCCCAGTATCCCTTCTTTAACCCTCTCACATAACTTTTAAATTAAACATCCATATGTATTTTGCTACCCTATCTCCCACTCTAGTTTTGATCTACTCTTAGTTTCAAAGCTATAGACAAATATTTAGGCAAGTTTATACAAACACACTGAGACACTACCTCTTTTTCTCATACTACCTTTGCCAGAATATTCATCAATGCCAATACCTCAAAGGATATCCCTAGAAAAATCATTCTACAATTTAGTGATCACTCTTGGTCCCAACCACTCGATTATGAAGTTATAATGTTCTACTAGCACAGTTGTTTCAATACAAGTCATCTAACCAAAGACTACAATAAGTTTAGAATAAAGAAGGAAACCATTAGTGGATGGACTTCAACCCTACCCACATCACATTACATGCCTCTAAATATGATAATGAGAATTTTGAATTATCTTCAAATAAGTCTAAGTCCTCTACTCAAAATAAGGGCCTTGAAACAAAGGGAGACCCTAGGGTTGATTCACTAACTCCTTTTGAGAGGAATTTTAATTCAGTTTTGGAAACCCCTGCTATCTGTAGGGAGGCTAACCTAAAGCTAGAAATACCAAGGGAAGAATAATTGAATAATGGCTTCAATGAAAGATAAAAATCATCTCTTTAAATCAATATAATTTTCCATACCATTTGATTCTAAAACTATGGAAGATATGTGTGGATGGACCAAAATTCAGAAAAATAAAAATAGCAGAAGATCAGAGACCCAATCTTCCAAGATACCCTCTAGCCAGGGGGGCCTAGGAAAGGTAAGAATCTAGTTTGAACTTAAACTTAGTTGGGATATCATTGATAGAGAATGTGTGGTAAATTTGTGTAAATTTTATGTAAGTTTCCTTGGATGTAACAAGTTTGTTTTGCTTTTGACTATTTCTATTGTATGACCCATGTTTGGCTTCATTTTGACAACCTATTCTTTTCATGGTTAGATGGCCTACCTCATTAAGGCTCGAAGAGGCATTCCACTTGAGCTTTAATGTAACATATTTCTCTCCTTTTTACAAGTTTTAGTATCTTAAAAACCCATGATTCTCACCTTATCAAATAAAAATTAGGTGGTGAATCCATTCATAATTAAATTGGTTTTTTATTTAGATACTATTTTTATTTTAATAATTTAAAGGAAGAGCAAATATATCACTTGAGGTTGGACTTGGATATGTTAAAATAAGATAAATTTATAAATAATTTTAAAATTGTATCTTTGTCTAAGAAGAACTAGTGCATTTTGGATTTGTGGTCTCATGAGATAGTTATGAATGGATCCATAAAAGATGAAAGTAATTGTTGAGTGTTCTATACTAAATAATATGTTTGAAGCAAGATGTTTCAATGGATTATCCAATTTATACATAAAATTTATAAGAAAATTTAGTGGCATATGTGCACCAATCATATAAATTGTGAATTGATTTATAAATAATTTCCATTGGATAGATATAGTCGATATACATTTTTAAGATTTTAAATAAGATAATAGAATAACTAGTGTTGGTATTGCCTAATTTTGTGAAGGTATTCCATTTGGATTATGATGAAATATAAATAACCATTGGTATGGTATTATGTCAATAATTAAATTTAATTTCATACTTTATTAATAGGTTAAATGATAAAAATAGAAAAAATTGATTTATGATCAATATTTTTACTCAATAATGATTTCTCTTAAGAAGTGGTTGCATTATTTTTTGATAAAGGATTTTTTTTGTATATGAATCACCATGCCATGTAAACTATAAGTAGCTATTGAAAAGCAAATCATAATCATATGAAATAGATGGAATTTATGAAAAAATATTTCTCTTTTAAATAAATAAGTGTCCAATATAATAAAATTTTAGATTCTTTAAATCGTGAAATATGAGTTTTGGATAAGATCAAAGATTAAGTTGTTAGCTTTGATTATTTAAAATAAATATATTAGGATTATGATGATTTTATGGATGCATGTGCAATGTGAAAAAACCCATAGAAATAGATAGAACACCATATTTGGAGTAAAACATTAAGGATGAGGTTTTGTTTAACAGGGAGAGATTATGCATACCTCAAGGATCTATGAGCGAGAACATGTTGAAGGAGAAACATAGTTGAGTAATGATTATAAAATTTGGATATGACAAACATTTTTCACAACTAAGTGATTTTTTGGGAAAAATTAAGTGTGGATGCTAATAATTTTGTAGAGATATGTATCATTTAATAGTATGTAAAATGAAAAATACATAAGATATGTTTATTTCAACCATTACCCATTTCAGATAGACCATGTGATGCATTGATCATGAATTTTTTTTTTCTTTTTTGAATACAAAAAATGTAGTGACATAATGAATATAATTTTGTTGTTTTTGATAAGCTTTTTAAAATGCTATAATTTATAGCATGCAAGAAGACTAGTGATGCCACCAATATTGCTAACCTATTTTTAAAAGTGGTTGTGAAATTGAAATCATTACCAAGAAATATTCTATCAAATAGAGATACTATATTTTTTGGGAATTTCTTGGAAAAACGTATTACAAAAAATTTGCATGATATAGGATTTTAGCTTAGACAATAATCCTAAAATATGATAAAATGGAAGTGGTTCATCATAGGCTTCATAATTTTCTAATATGTTTTGTTTGGGATAAACACAAATAATGGGATTTTATTTTTTTTTAAATAATAAAATATGATAGTATTTACTTGTAAATGTTATTTTCCACCTACCTTCACCTTACATGACTTATGAATACACATATGGATCTTATTCCCCCTTCTCTCACATTCACATTATTTATGAGTTAAACATTTTTTAAAAATTATTATATACCTAAATGAATTACATACTATGCATATAAACTATTCAAAATCATATTCAAACTATATACAAATCATCATATCAATATTACTACCTTCTATAAAAAATAATTAGACTCAAAATATTCAAAAAAATTATAATCATTTCAACCTAATAGACACATATCATGCCAAATAAGGGATACTTTTTGAATTTAAATCCTCCTTATAGATGAGAGCATATATTTCACATGTTGGTGGTATGATAAATTACTTAAATAATCACATAAAAATATACAATAGTTATAATCATATTTCTATCTATTATTTATCAAGGAAGCATATTATACACATCTACACATTTAAAGGGACTACCATATTCTTTCCAATTTTAAAGCACACCAAAATCCAAGAAAAATTTGACATTTATAAATTTTCAAAATCTAGATTATAGGTTCTTTTATGAATATTAATAGCACACACTAAACTATACACTTGAATTATTCTGATCTAGCCAAGCTTGTTGCCATAATGGAAGATGATGGGTAGCCTAAATAAAATAGAATGAGCCTAGACCTGATGATAAAGGAAATGTGATGTGTAAGGCTAAAATTTTAAGGTTATTTATGTGGAAGTAAATAATGAAAATGGGTCCTACTAAAGGGGACAATAGTCCTAGATTATTAGTCTAAGGGTTAAGTGGGATAAGGATAAGTGTCTATCTATGGGTAGAACGAAATTCCTAAAGTATAGGCTATAGATCTATATAATTCTAAATTTAACATGATATAATGGGTGCAAGCACTCTATAACATAGACTAGCACTATGAGGATAAAGAGGCTCTGTCAGTGTCATATAATGGTATCAAAAGGTTGAATGGTAATAGGTTAAGCCTATATCTTATTTTGAATGTGTTTTAAAGTGAGTGATTTGTTTTTGTAATGTGTGATCAAGGATTTTGCTTTCACTCACCTTGGAAAGGATTTTGTTTAAGAATGGTTTTGGTACATGTGTTCATCATGGAAATATTTTTGTTTAAGAATAGTTGTGGTACTTGTGCTCATCTTGACATGGTGTTGACTATGGATTATTTTTTACTTGTGTGTGTTTCAACAAGGTTTTATAAATAGACTAAAACTAAATTGATTTTTGACTTAACTTATTTGGGAATAATGAAGTTATATTCCTATTTTAGTTAAGGGTGTAGATTAATAAATTATTATAGAATATAGCAATAAATATAGTCCTAATTTGTGCAATTGTTTGTCGTTTTCACCTTTCTAAAAATAGAAATAAATAATAATAAATATAACTTAGTTATAAAATAGATTGAGATAGCTAATACAAAATTTGAAAATGGTTGTGTAGGATCAGGAAGGTGTTGCAAACCTAAATATCACATTCATTTGGTGAAAGGATAGGAGCACGAAAAAGTGGATGCTTTGGTGTTAAGTGTTGTTGTTCATTTTTGTAGCTATTATCAAAACAAATAATAGAGACCTAAAACTTTTTGGGTGGTTGAGTTGTGCCTGTGTGAGTGTGCTTGTGAAAAATCAAGCCCTAGTTGTTGATAAAACTCACTATGGAGCTAATTTTGTCTTCAAAACCTAACCCTCTATCATGCTTGATAAAATGATAGTCAAGTCACTTGAGAGAGGGGGGTTAGTGTGTAAGATGAATTGAACATGAAATCCAAACCCTTATATGGGCATGTTACATACATACCAATATTTTGAAGAGAGATCAAGCCATATGTAGTTCTCCCACCTAGTGTGTTTTATGTAATAGTGGGATGTAGATGCAAATGCCAATTTGATAGTGTTTGAGGTGTCTAGGGACTAATATGAGGGTTTGAGTATATTTTTAGCTATGTTGAGTGACTGTGGGTAAATAATAGGAAAGTTTACCTTGGTGTTTTGTTTGTATTCTTGATTGTGCTTGTAAGTTTTGTCACCTCATTTGTAAATGAGCTTTGAGTGGGATTTTATAGGGAATAATTAATCATGGGTCAAATGTATTCATTTTAGGCCAACCTAATTAAGGATAAGGACTAGATGAAAATGACCATTAGGCCTCAACGTGTAAATTGATAGGACTATCAAAAATGGGACACTATGGTGTTCAGTGTTATAGTTTGCATGGGGATCTCATACCCTACAAGATTGAGACCTCGAGGAACAAGTTTGGTATGGGGGATATTGTCTAGCTGATGTGGAATGACTATTTAGAAGGTTTTGAATCACTATTAATGAGCAAAAAGGTGTCTATAATGGTCACAAGAGCATGCAAAAATGACCTATAGATGGGGTGTTCCAAGCCAAACTCAAACTATCAATTTAGACATTTTATATGACTACATTTTCCCTCCATTTATTCTAGTGATATAATAAAGTGAAATACTAGGATAAAGGAAAATAGAAAGTGTACTTGAACTTACCTACAAGGTTGAATCCCATGAATATGTGTGATGTTGAGTGTGCATAAAGAGAATGCAATATGAAGTGTAAATATGCAAGAGAAAAAAGGGAGTAGACCAATTCTTAGTAGACACTCTATGTCTAAAATAAGAACATAAAAAGACTAGGTAAAAGAGAAAGGAAAAGAAAGGAATGAATACACCTCACTAGGTATGCAAACTAATACAAAACCTATTATGTTATTGAGTGATGTTGAGTGATGCCGAGTTATGTTGGGTATGTGTTGTACCAAGAGTAATTTCGTGAATAGAGCTGAGTACTCAATTCCTTGAGGGTGGCTCAAGAATAAAAAGTCTGGTACTTTAGATCCATTGTTGCCCACTATGTAGTGAATCTATGTGATCATGCATGTGTTAATTGATGTTTGACCTTTGTGTATAATCCCACTGAGTAGGTGGCTCAAGAATACATAGTCTAGCTAGTCTTTTGGCTCCATCATTGCTCACTAATTATGAACTATGAACTGATATGGGTATGAATCTGTGTCATATGAGATATATCATGAAACCCATGAATGCTCTATAATCTAACAATGTGCCATGGACATTCAAATGTGTAATGAGAACTAAGCCAATCTTGGCCACTCCGAAAGGTGGAGATTAGGCTTCTGTGAAAGCCACTCTGAAACTAAGAACTAGGCTTATATGAAAGCCACTCCAAAATGATGCAGACCAGTTGTAGATGGAACAAATCATGTAACTAATGAGAATACTTGGGTAATATAATGAACTAGAAAGAAAATAAAGAAAATGTGCTACACACATTTCCCTCAATCACTAGTGTCTGTAACATAGATTTTGATCTAGAAGTTTTACCAACTACGCAATTTGAAATTAGAAGTGAGAGCCATCATGCCATGCATGATGCCCCCTATATATAGATAATCTAATAAAATTATACTAAAATTACCCAATCTAAATTGGACTATAGCTAACAAAACTATAATTCACCTTACCTTTTTGTTTATTTTTTAAAATTTTGAGGTTTCCACTCTTTGGTGTCTGATGCTATAGTCCAAATGTGGTGCTCTTGTCTATTACTATTTATAATGATTTTTCTATGTTCATCACTATTTTTCTAGTTTGTTTTACATCTTTTGAACTCTGATTATTGTTTTAAGTGTTTTAAAAGCTATTTTTTTACCACTAAAGGGATTTGATCTCTATGACAAAACCCCTATTTGTTTCCCCCTTTTCTAAGGGTAGGAATGAAGACCTTTCAATAATTACCCTCAAAATAAAGATCCCTAACAGTATGTTATGATGAAAAATACATGCTATATCAATGGTAATCCAAAAGATGTCTTAAGATATACCATAGTTTGTATTGGAGATTGTTAGATCAATAGGGGTATGCCTAGATAGATGTAACAATGTAATAACATTTATAGTATACTAAACTAAAAATAAAAATATAGTTAGTTATCAAGGAGGGATGGAGTATAATGTCCATCATGGCATCCAAGAAGGCAAGATAATGCCTGATGTCAATCATGGAATTATAAAGAACTAAGAAGCAAACAAGCAAATAAACATGTAAGGAAAGAAATAAGAAGCATACAACAAAGGATAAGGGGCAATAAAATAAGGGACGTGATCACATGTCACTCAAACTAGGAAAAAATTCATGCAAGGCATGTTTGAATGCCCATATACACATAAAATTGCAAACAAGCAAGGTTGGCATGAGGGCCACAAGTACATACAAGAGTACAAGCAAATGACATAGAAAATGTCCTAAATCACACACAAGTAATAAAATAGTAACTTATAAATACAATCACATATATCTACTCAAATAAATAAAGGCATGTAAATGTTAGAAATACAATCACATCTAACTACTCAAAGAAAGAAGTGAATGTATGCAAAACATGTAGTACAAGACTAGGTACATGCTAAGAAATACACAACTGATATATATTAGTGAGTGTTAATATAATAATCTATTTAAGCTAGTAATTAATGTACATCAAAATGATAAATAGAGTGTGTGGTGTAGGAATGGCATAACCTAGATAGTATTGTCATGTAGATGATGCCTGTGGTGGGTAGATATGTTGATGTATGTCTCGAATGCAAAAGTAGGATGCCCCCTCAATGGGTAGAGTAAAGCAATTAAGGATTTTGGTGTCACTGTACACATTCAAATAATATCAAATGAAGCATGGTGATGTAGATAAATTGACAAACAATAGTATAGAATAGTAAAATGTAAGTCTAGCATGGTAGTATAAATGTAAAGCATGGATAATGCATATAATTAAAAAAAATTAAGTGTTTTGAGTTTTTTTAATGTTTTTTTAATTTTGACATGTTATATTGTTTTTTGGTATTTTGAAACATTACTATTTACAAGCAAGCAAAAAGACACTATGTACAAAAAAGTTGAGAAATTATGTATAAGTAGAATAATTATGTACAAGTAAGTAAAAAGAAACTATGTATAATAAAATGTGTGTAAATTAATATGTACATAATGATGTAAAAGACTAAGCGGGAGGGGGTAAAGGGTTCAAGGATAGAGCCCAATAGGGATGAATATGGAGGAAGGGATCACATCCATCATCAAATGCCTCAAGAACATCATCATCATAAGTATCGTCATATGTCATAAGCTCTATACTCATGGTGTCTATCTCCTCAGGTGTCAGTAAGATCTATGATCTTTGTGTAGTCATAGATTTATCACTCGTATTGGTGTCATCCTATCAAAGGAAAACTAAGGGTTGCTCTCATGGTGAAGATGTTGGTTCTCATCTAGGGCATTTAGCTTTGGTAGTAGGTGGCCTTGGTGGAAGTGGAGGATCTAATGTTGCTGGTGATATAATATAAATATTACCTTGAACCTATAGTTTTTTTGATATTTTTTATAAAGCTATATATGAGTCTATTTTATGTCCTTTGATTATATGAAATAGAAAAAATGGGAGACCATCCTACTATGATAACCTAATAATAGATCTATGTCATACTATAGGTAGTGTGATTAATCCATGATCAAGTAACATCTATAGCATAATTTGTGGTTGATGTTATGTGCTACCTACCTAAATTTGAATGACTAGATCTATAAACATATAGGTAACCATGTGAACTATAAGTGCTAAGTGATCTTTTTGTTGCTACAAATGTGGGGTATATCCTAAGAGTGTAGTTTGAGTTGCTAAGACTGATGTATTATGTGTGATGAGCGCTCTAGAGTCATCTTGATACTCTCTTGGGTTAACTGGTTTAAATCTTAATCCACACAAATAATCATTTGTGAGTGTGGGTGTTTCTCATCATTTGAAGTAGCCTGGAAATCTATATCAACATCATGCACATATGGTAACTTGGAATTTACCATAAGGGGTAACTATGATATGGGAGTCTCATCAACTATTAGAAAAATATAGTGATGTTGTGAGAGTATCTATAACTGGTGAAGTAACTATGACTACCTGAAGAGATGTATCTATATAATCAACTAGGATTGTTGGAACTATTATCATTGATAATGTAATTGTAACAGGTCTAGGAACTATGACTGATGGAGTAGCTAGAGTGATTGAAGCTACTATAACTAGCTGAATATCCAAAGCTGAGGAAATAATTGTACATGGAAGACTGTGAGATGTGCGAGTCTCTCCTACCTCATATGAATGTATCTGGTTAAGAAAGATGTGATGAGGTGGTGATTGAACTATGAGATGAGGTTTACCATCTGGCGAAATAGTCAAAGATGACTATGTTATTTTACAATATTTTAATGGTTGGTTATCTATTGGGAATGTGTATAGGTAACCTTTATGGAGTAACTTAACACATCAATGAAGAGTGGAAGGAACTTCCCCCATAGTGTGTATCCAAGGTCATCTAAATAAAAAGTTATAATGAAGAGGACCATGAATGACCTAGAAATATGTAGAGAGCTTTTTGGGCACTACCATGATATCCAAAGAAATGGTTCCTAATGTATATTGTGGTATATTGTCAAACCCTCTAATGTTATTTTATGACTTATGCATAGAAACCATATCTATGACCATGGTTTGTTAAAATGTAATATTACATATATTAAGTCCAAAACCACTATCAACTATAACTCTCTTAACTGCATTGGTTTTGACTTGAGCTTTTATGAAAGATGGTAAATTCTAATCAATAACTGGATGAGAGGGCATGTCCTCATCATCAAAAGAAATAACATCTTTTATAGTTTTTATTGTCTTGAGCATTAATGCAAAATAATAAGGCTCTAAATCAATGGGCACAAATGTGTAAGTGAATTCCTGATAAAGAATGTCCTTAAACACATTTTCTTTCAAAAGTAGATCTAACATAGAAATATTAGATGGTGTATTTCTTAACTAATCGACAATATCATATCCTTATGCAAATTTGCATGTGTAGGTGGGTTGGGCTAGTGATAGGAGGGAATAGGAGGGTAGTGGGGTTCCTAACTAGGGGAAGTTCATATGGTGGCACATTGAGTAACATATCTAACCACATTATCTATTAACATATAGGGATATTAGTAGCTATGGGAGGAGAGTGAAGATAATTGATAGGTCGAGGTGGTGGAGGGATAAAAGGTGTCAGTTGGGCTCTTTGATGATGGGTAGTGACCTAAGGAATATCAAAATGGACCATGCAACATGATTTGGCATGGGATAGAGGCTCCAAGGGAGGTGAGGCAAGAGGTTTAAAGAAATACATGTCAAGTTTATCAATAAAAGGAACAATATGCATGTGCTTCCACTTCTAAAGGAAGTGAATCAGACATACAAGGCATATGATAAAACTTTGCATTAATAAATAAAAAAATTCTACATTCATGTACATCATTAGACCTAGCAGAGACATCTTAGGTCTGTGAAAGGAGCACTTGTGAATTACTATCATAAAATAAGAATGAAATTGATTTAGATGTAAGGTGATACATCAAAAAGCAAAGGGACCTAGTTTATTCAATTAGGGTTTGAAAGAAATGATTTTTAAAATTACTATTGTGAATTTTAAAAATTAAATGTGAAATTTTTATTTATATATATGGGAAAAATTAGAAGAATATTATTAAAATTAGCAAAGAATTTTCCCTAAGGTTTTTATGGTTTTTGTGCACAAATGAAGTAAATCAGACCAATTATTTAGGAATAATGTAGTTGTATTCCTATTTTAGTTAAGGATCTAGATTAATAAATTAGTATAGAATATAGCAATAGATATTATCCTAATTTATGCAATTGTTTATATTTTTCACCTTTCTAAAAATATAATTAAATAAGAAGAAATATAAATTATCTAGAAACTAGATTGAGATGGCTAATACAAAAGTTGAAAATGGCTATGTAGGATTAGGAAAGTGTCATAAACTTGAATATGGATTTCATTTAGTGAAAGGATAGGAGCATTGAAATGTGTATGATTTGGTTTCTAGAATTGTTATCCATTATATTTTCTATTTTCATAAATAATCATAGAGACCTAAAACTTTTTGGGTAATTGTGTTGTTCCTATGTGAGTGTGCCTATGAAAAATTGAGCACTGATTATTGATAGAACTCACTATGGAGTTGATTTTGTCTTCAAACCCTAACCCTCATCATTATTTATAAAACAATATTTGAGTCACTTGAGATAGGGGGTTAGTGTGTAAGATGTATTAAACATGCAATCCATACCCCTTGTGTGGGCACACTACCTACATATAACTACATTGAAGAGGGATGAAGCCATATGTAGTTTTCCAACCTAGTGTGTTTTGTGCAATAGTGTGACGTAGATGTAAATGCCAATTTGATATTGTTTGATGTGGTTAGGGAATGGTATGATTATTTGAGTATGCCTGCAGTTGTGCTGAGTGATTGTGTGCAAAAAATAGGGAAGTTTGTCTTAGTGCTTTATTTGTATTCTTGTTTGTGCTTGTATGTTTTATCACCTCCTTTGTAAATGAGATTTGAGTGGGATTTTATAGGGAAAAATTGATCATGGGTCAGATCTATTCATGTTATGTATACATAATTAAGAATAAGGATCAAATGGAAATGACCATTAGGGCTCAAACTGAAAATGGATAGGACCGTCGAAAATGAGACACTTTGGTGTTCGATGCTATAGTCCACATGAGGTACTCCTATCTTATAGGCTCGAGACCTGTGGGAACATGTTTGTCATAGGGAATAATATTTGGATGAGGTTAAATGACTATTCATAAGGTTACATATGATTGGTAATGAGAAAAAGTTGTCTAGAAGGGTCTCAAGAGCATGCAAAAAGGACCTATGGATGGGGTGTTGTAAGCCACACTCAAACTACCAATTTAGATATTTTATATGACTAAAATTTAAAAAATTAAAGTATAGAGATAAAATAACTAAAAAATAATAAGATAATAAAGATAAAGAGAGGTGATTCATTTTACACTTTTCTTAAGTTTTTGGATGCATGAAATACTGAAAATGAAATCTAGTCTAACAAATGCAATTGTTACTTTCTAATTTTTTTGGCTAAAAACTAAATGGAATTATTTTTATATTGTTTTGGATTTTATATGAATGGAAATATTATTTAAACTAAATTTTTATAACATCAAATTAAATTAAAAACTAAATATTGATCATAATCATTAATATTACAAAGTATATAGGAGTTTTCTTTGCAAATTCAAGCTACATTGAGTTTTGATATTTGTAGGTGGATGCACAGTAGGATTGAATTATATTTTATAAATAAAATAAATATTTTAATTTTAATTTTATAAACTATTAATTTAAAAAAAATCATTTTATAAAATCAAAGAGAATCAAGAGAAAAACAACATCTATTGATTAACTAGGTTTGATTAGGGTTTTCTATTTCTAGTGTGTTTGTTTATGTGTCAATAAGAGTTTGTTCTAAAATGAAAAATTGATTATTATTACATCTGAAAGGTTTTTATTTTTTTTTAATATATACATAGGGTTTGGCATAAAATATACCATGCTCTAAAATAATTTATTGAAAGGATTCAAAAAACAAAGAAAGCTAACTAGTATTTTTATGCGAAGATTAGGGAGAGAAGATTATTATTTCTATCAAATGTGTAGTTTTCAAATTAAATATTTAAACTAATACATGAAATGAAACTAATATATTATATTATACTAAGAAAAATTAATAAATATAAGATAGAAACTCTAATCCTGATCAAGGTGTAGATAAGCTAAAAGCAAGAGTAGTATTTGTGATGTGGTCCTTATTGTGTTTTCTCCTTTTCTCAAGAAATGATTGTCAGAACTCTATAACTATGAGGATCATAAAATAACTATAAAAAAGGTGAAGATAAGATAGACACAACTCAAAATAAAAGTGCAATTGATTATGTTTGGCTAGTGCACTAAATGCAAAGATTTTGTTGTGAAAAGAATGACTTCACTTAACTAAAATTATGTATTCAAACATGAAAAAATAAATATAAAGATTCAAAAAAAAATTATTAGTATATGTCTATGAAAATATTAAAAAATCCAAGCCCCAATGAAAATTTTTGGTTATTAAATCAATCCCAAATTTGGCTTACTTATAAAAGAGAAATGGATCTTGTATGAACAAGTTTAACCAAGTTGAACTAGGATTTAAACTTAGGAGGGACTCAAAATGATTATAAATATAAGAAGGAGTGAGGTGGTCCTAATTAGAGGTGAAATTAAGGTGAAAAATCATTAAACATGAAAATAAGCATGTAGAATGCATCAAGGATTGAGTCTCAGAAGCTAAAATTAGAAGGTGAAATAATAGTTATGGAACTTCCCTATTTATAAGGGTAATTGTGTAACAACCACTCTTAAGGACACAACCAGCATATTTCATTACACAAACCCCATAAATTTAAAATACAACCACCCTTATATAACATATTTTTCAAGGTAGTTTACAAAGCCATCTTGATGAACTCATCACTCATGCAATGGTTTTGTAACCCCATAGGGTGCTTTCATCACCTAATAGGGTGGTTTCATCACTAATGAGAGGTTTTTAAATTAATTAAAAAGAAGTTAAAATATCAAAAAAAAAATTATAATTGGTCTAAGTGTGAAAATAGGGAAAGGGTAGGAACTATAATTTGAGATAGAACCCATTTGAACGTAAATTAGGAGATCACTACATCATCATTGGACATTATATTGGACATGTCACACTATGTAATTTTTAGGTGCATACATATTTACCCCTTGAGAGGATGAATTTTAATGAATTTATGAGGTTGTGGTCTCAAGTAATAGAATGCATAAGGTAAATAAAAACTTATAAATACGTACCTCGCTTACCTTTGTGGCATGATGAAGCCAGTCGAGACTCCATGTGACCTAAATCACCATGTCAAGGGACTAAATCTAGCACTAAGTCATCATCTACCTAATTAATCATAAAATTTGTTAGAAAAGATATAAATGTCATTAAAACATTAGTTTTTCATCATACGTCATAAAATATAGCAATAAGATGATTTGTAAACATGAAATTATGCCTCAATGAAAGAACATGCCAAATTTAGAAGATAATTAAACTAAAATGGATAGTTTGGTGACCTATTTTTTTACAAACTTTCCAAAAATAGACTCATTTATACTAATTTATTTGAGATTTTGTTATCTCTAGGATTCATGTAATGGGTTTGAACAAATAAGTAATCGATGTATAGAGCACAAGATAGGGATGGCTTATGTGACAACATGAGATAGAGTCAGGTAGAGACATGTAGGTTTTGATTTTTGTGTGCCTTTTCTCAAATTTTAACCTTCCAATAAAAAATGTGTAAATTTCCACTAGATCTATCCTTCTTGCATGGATGGGTATGAGGGTTTGGGTAGGTTATCAAAAGGCTATTAGTTAATGCAAGACTACCTATTGGGATAGGTAGGAATAAGATGTTTTTGACCCAACTTTTCACACATATGTGGAGATCACTCACCCAAAAATATGTATAGATGGATCAGACTCTCAGATGAAGACATTATAGGAGTTAATTGAAGCAAGAGGATTCCATGATCTTAGGTCCACTATTGAACATGTATAGACATACCTACACATTTGGTTTGGATTTTTGAGATGTTTAACTCTATTTCTCTCCATGAAGGTGAATTTTATTGAGACATAATTTTATGAAATCAACACTATTATGAAATATATAGATGAATTTATTTTACCTCTTAGTGACTTGTCATTATGTATCATGGGATTAAATTTCCATTTTTACTTCTTATCTTATGCACTCAAAATGACTAGGCATGTGATGATACACCATGTATCATTTTTTGGATATAATGCAATGTGAAATGCTTATATGTCTAGGAAAAAATGTATGCAAATGATGTAATTATTTAAAGCATGCATGAAATTATGAATATACTAATATTTTTTTTGTAAGTGATGGTGTATTTGTTTTGTTTGCACAACATACAACTTTTAATTTTCAGCAAGGAATGAAAAGGAGTATAGGATAAATGTGAGATGATAAATAATGAAAACCATAAATCAAGATTTCATAGGAAAAAGGAAGATGAACTAATCCTTATGATCAAAGGTGAAAATTTACTTCTTTATAGAATTAAAAAATACGAAATTTATTAGTTTCATCAAGAGATAACTAGTCCTGATAGAATCAGTGAATATGATAAATTTATTTTTTTACCATATGAATATATACAATATTTTCTTAAAATATTTTTAAATGTGAGATGATAAATAATGAAAACCATAAATCAAAATTTCATAGGAAAAATGAAGATGAACTAATCCTTATGATCAAAGGTGAAAATTTACTTCCTTCTAGAACTAAAAAATACTAAATTTATTAGTTTCATCTAGAGATAACTAATCCTGATAGAATCAATGAATAGGATAAATTTATTTTTTTACCATACACATATATACAAATTTTCTTAAAATATTTTTACTTGGACAAATTTTGATTTAATTTTTCTTTTTAATTTGGTATTTTCTTATTTTTATGACCCCATACACTCAAATCACGTGTTTAGCAAGTCAAATGGGCTCATCAAAGAATCTAGATTTAGGCAAATAAGGGCATCTCTCCCCAACACTAACCCCATAAAACCGGTAAGATGAAAGGGATAAACACCAAAGGGAAAGAGTTGTGGAATTTTACTTTTTTATTTGTATAATGTTTTTATTTTCACTTGAATGTCTACATTCTATTTGGAAGGCCTTTACTCCTAAATCTTGGCCCCATGCAAGTAGTAAGATGCAAGGGGTCATCACAGAAGACAAAGATAGGCAAGTAAAGTTTGCCTATTTTTGAGCATGCTAAATTTTTACTTTAAAAGGCACCATAAGAGGATAATATACCATGTAAAATCCTCTATATTAGACATTCAGATATCACTTTCTATGTTGTTGAAGAACATGTAGGGAAATGAAATGTAATATGCTCATAAGAACTAAGGAAAGAAACAATATGTTGATTTTGAGAATGATTTATATAAAAAATAAGATAGTGTGAGAATGGGATGATATGATATGTTTCATTCTAAAAATTTCATGCTATGTGAATTAATAACTAAATAATCACTAAACATGACATTCGATATGCAAGACAAAATACTAAAAAAGTAAGATTTAATGCAATGAGGGAAATGTGATATGCAAGTACTAGATACAAAAATGTTTAAGGGTAAAAGAGCTCACAGAATCATTGAAATCCTTTCCCTATAGAGTGCATAATTGATAGGCTTCATTTTTTAAGTCTTCCATCACTAGGTAAGGGCTTAACCAGTTTGGTATAAATTTATTACCTTCTCATTTATTTTTGTCAATTCTAAATAAAAGGTATCATAAATGAATTGGGTGATTACGAGCCTAACTATGGAAGTCATAATATCATTTATGGGTCATGAATAAATTTGCCTTGATTACCATGGTATTTGATTTTAGGAAGACAAACACTTCTAGGAACTCAAATACTCAGTCATCATGGGTCCTTTTTTGTGTAGAAAACATTATAAGATAGTCTTGCAGTCTACAATACTCATGAGAATACATGGTTGATTTTGTATCTTCTATGTCCTAGGAAAATAATGTCTATAATATCTTATGAGAAGTTTTATACTATTTCTTACTTTTACATGGGGAAGAGGATGTCTAGTTTCATGATTATACGGTTAATCATAATTTCAATATTGATTTAGATGGTGACTATTATTAAGGTATGAATCCTTCCTTTACACATTGGTGTTGCCAATGGAGGATGAATAGTTTTTTATTATATCATAAATTCTAAACTATGATCTAAACTACTACTTTCCCCTGGATGATAGGGTGTTAAGAGATTATGCTGAAGATATAGATCATTATGTTCTTTTTGAGGTTTTTCCCCATGCCTAAATATCTCCATCATGTGAATGTAGGGGGTTTTGATACTATATTTAAGATATTTTAATCCAATAATCTTGTGAGGACTATAATTTTTGATCCCATATAGATCAAATAGAAGCTAGATTGGTTCATCTCTATAAAGGGTATCAATAATCTTAGCCATATACTTGGTCAATATGATTGGAACTATCATGAGAGTTTATTCACTTATTATTTATGTTATTTTAACTCCCTTTTATCTATATTTATCATTAGATGGAAACTTAAGAACTTTTATACCCCGTTTAATAGAACTACATTTGCTATTGAGCATTATTTGTCTTCAATCAACTATAAGGTCTTTGCCACACCCTTGGTGAGAAAGTAATTATCAATGCATATCTCTATTTATTTTTGAATGGTATATTTAATGGAATCAAAGTATTTAAGGTCTCCTTGAGCCACAAAAACTTTCTCTAATTGGAGAAACCTAATTTATTGGAATAGGGTAGAAGGGCTTGCCTTCATCTTATAGATCTAAGGCATACCCAAGATTATGTTATAATTTATGTCTATATCAATCACATAAAATTATGTCAACATGGTATTGGGACCCAAATTGATTTGAATCATAATTTTATTTGATGTAGGAGCATCACCATGAAGTGTCAAGTTTATGAAAAAATATGCTAAGTCACAATAAGCCTCATGGAGGCCTTAAAAAGTTGTGTATGTGTCTTGGAGTGTTTTTCCTCCAAACTTGATACTTGAATTATTTGTGTAACTAAATGGATAATTTTAATAAATTACGTTTTTTCATATGCATATTAGGTGGCTTACAATGAAATACTTAGTTTTATATAATGTCTATAAGTATTAGTTATATCATAAGATAAAGTTCATGAAGTCAGTTTTCTATATGGAGACTAGGTGAGCAAGAAATAATCTTGAATAATTTTAGTCGATTCCAAGCTTAGTATGTAAGTCAAAAAAATAATTATTATCATTCCCAGTAAGGAGGAGGCTAAAAAATACTTACTCAAGCATAAAAGGATGTAAAATAATACATTTGGGTTAGAAAGATGATAGAATAGAAAATATCTTTGTACATAGTTTGAAAAGCTTCTAAATTATATAGAGTTTGGAGAACAAATAAGCTTGTTCATAATATGAAGCAATATTTGACTTCATTGAATGCATATGTTCATAATTTGGTTGTTCATTGATTTTATTTTATGCTCTTGTATAATGATATATGGAATCAATATGATAATTAGATTTCTTGTAGTTCAACTATTTGTTTCCTCCCATTTTTATAGAAAACATGCCATAGTATTGGTGGGTCATCTATCTGTTAAATAGTTTTAAATCTATAGAGAAAATCAAGAAAGGCATTTGGTTATATTTGGATATCAACAATTATTAGAGAGGCATTCCAATTTTTTAGAGCTTATGAAGTAAATAAGAGCATAATGTAATATAACTATCATATATTATATTATTTTTGTTGTTAAGAATTATTAAAATGACATACACTTCATCTATTTTTGTGCCAATTAATACTTGCATGGTATTTAAAATGATTTGTCTTTTGCATTCTTGGATGAACTTGCTTGGAATAGAATGATCTTCTATTTTATAGCTTAAAACAGGTTGAAGGGACCCATACCCTGTACAAAAGAGAGTAGAATGAAAAGAGAGAGACAAAAAACAAAAACCAAATGGGATAAGGGTAAACACCATAAAAACTAGCCTAACTACCACTAAAAACTAGCCAAAAAACTAGCTGAGAGCATAAAAAAGACCCAACCCAAACAAATGGGAAGAACTAGAGTTATTTCAACTTAGAGTAGGTGACTAATTGTTTGGTCACTATATTAGTTTTCTTATGACATATTCCTTTGGTGCAGATACTGACGGATTGCTCCTCCTTATTTTCCAACTTCTTCCTTTTGAGTCTACATGAGGGGATTCTTTTATGTTATCCTTATCAATCTGGGCATCCCCCTCCCCAATGTCCTTCGAGAAAGAGTCCTCACTAGAGTTGTGGGTCTTAGGGGTCTTGCCATCATGCATTAAAAACTTGTTAAAAATAGGAAAATTACTTAACCTTTTGAATTCCTTTTAAATTTCTCCATAGAGGATATTTTGGATTGTGATTTTGGTATGAAATTTCATAAGTGAGTCTTCAACACCCTTATTTAAATCAACCCCTAGTGTGGCTTTTCCTTTATAGGTGAAATAGGGTCTTCTAATATTATATTTATTATTCTAAATGTGGGTGATAGAAGTCCCAACTAATTTCCTTTATTATCCTCTTTAGAAGCTGAGGATTGAGTTCCCTCTACCTCTAACTCCTCCTTGTCACTATTGATATCAATAGCCTCAGAAATGTTCTTGGACTAGACTAGTTCCCCCATTTTTATCAATAGAAAAATGAGACCATAGTGGATAATATCTATGACATGGTTATTGAAATTTAAAATACAAACCTCTAAAGATTGAAATAGAAAGAAGGGGATATTAATGAGATGCCCCTTAAATTGGTTCAAAAGTAGGAAGTGATGTGAGTAGAGAATGGCATGTTTACCTTCCAAACTAATGTACCACATTATTTTTATACATACCTCCAACCATTTCTTTGGCAAATCATTACACATGTAGCATTTGCTGGACAAAGGTTTTGGCATATATTTCTTGTTCTCTTTCCTGAATAAAATATGCATGAGTTCTTCATTATGATTCTTATCTTTAAATGCCTTCACTTCATGGAATTTCATTCTTATTATCTCCCCAATCAACTCCTCTATTATTTAAATATTTTGCCCAGGCATTCTCACCTCATGATCATTCCAACCATGGGAAAAATCCCTTGAGATTGATCTGTCATACCCCACTAGACTTTCCATGAATGTGGCCAACCCCCTTTAACCATTTTATACCATACATGATCATTTTTTTTAATATCAAAATAATAAATTGGTTCAAAGTGATCTCTATCACTGCCCATCTTACATTAACTTTCTTGTTATTTTTATAGGTGTTCTGAGAAGTAGTAGGTAGTATCAAAAAATATAAGCATGTAGAACAATGATTAGTCATGATATGGGTGAAAGGGCATGATGACTGGCCCTCGTGTCACACCTTGGAGAAGATGGATTTGCATGTGTTGAAATCCATTCACATATCCCACAATCTAAACTTGAAGAAAATTAACATCATGACATTAAATGGCAAGTCCCTTTTCCTTCTCAATAATTTGGATGATGTCATTCAAAAATTCACCATCATGCCAGGTGATGTAATCACTTCTACGGACCCCTATATTTTCAAGGCAATCAACACCCATGTTTCCTTCTCTATAAAAATGATCAATAACAACTCCTTTGAATCAATTGAGAAAGAATTTAGCAGCATTGATGATTCTTGAAATGTTCCAAGAAGATGGGAATAGGCCCTTAAAAGGCAATTAATGATATTTATTGACTCCCCTTCTATATGAATAAATTGAGAACCTAGTTTAACCACCTCTTCAATACCCCACAAGGCCACTAAAGCTTCTATAAAATGGTTGTTTTTAATACTAAGAGGGCCTACATAATCTACTTTGATATTTCATAAGTAATCCTTGATCAAACCATCTACCCCAGCTGGGCCAGGATTCCCCTTTGCCACCCCATCAAAATTTAATTTAACCTACTAAGGAATGGGGGGAGACCATTTAACAAGAGATATATCCACCCCTTTAACTTGGGATTTACTCAGGATGACCAAATTAAGATGTTTCAAAGTTAAGGAAGAAAGTGGGGATCTGCGCTGGTCAAAGGTGTGTACAGAGATTGACCACTTTTCCTGCATGAAGGCCTTGATCCTTTTGAAAGTAGAATGAAATAGAATGATTTGTTTCAATTAAAGTCAAATAATTTTTTTATGATGGCATATTAATCCAAAATTGGATAAATTCAATTTATAAAATGTATTTATGAATATGAAAGAGTTAATTGGAACATCATATTTAGATATGCGTATGTAGTTATGAGAAAGAGATATTAGCAAAACACTAAATAAGTTGTCTAATATTTTTTATTGTGAAACAAATTTCACCAATTTTGTTGTACATTGGTTAAAAATGGAGAGGTAAGTAAGGGAGATATTTTTAAAGGAGCCACCCTCACTTGTCTAGTAAACTCCCTCATGCATTAAATTGATGCTTCCCAGATACAATTAGCACACGATTAAAATATTTTACAATACATGTTCTCAAATTGTTTGGTTTTGGAATAATTTGAGTAAATATTGAATATATTAAAAAGAGTGCATCCTTAGTAATTGGGATTGAAATAAAAGTTCATTGGTATTGAAAGATAAATATAATATTATTTTCTTAAGAAGTAATCATTTATAAACATGTGGATAGTTTAACAGTATTTTAAAGAAATGATTATTGATTATGAATTAAGCAGGAAAATAGATGTGTATCCTAGGAAGGTAAAAATTAAATAATGAAATTGTTGTCAGTCTCTTTTGAGGTAGATTTGAGGCTATCATAACCTCACAAACTGTTCTTAGTAGTAGGGAAATTGGTTTTTATTTACCCAAGTTTCTAAGGAAATGACAAGGGGAATATGTTAACCACTACCCCATCAATAATCATTAATAATTTTACATAATTTTTATAGATGCAATGATAGATCTTTGATCTTATCCATTTATATGTCTTGGTGTAGACTACTTATGTCCAGGAAGTAACCAACATATATAGATTTATTTTTCAGTGGGAATATATCCAAATCAATATGATTTATTTGATCCTATGTTGGATTCATGACATTGGCTATATGTATCAATACCAAGACATCAAGTAATATCTAATAATGGGTTGGAGAATTCTTAAGCAGGCCTAAGAAAGAGATGTGAGAAAATGTCTTTGTGAGATTGTAAAGTAAATCATACCTCCACATGGGTTTGGGTTTGGTGTCACTATCTAATACATTTATCATGTAAGGGGTTGGATAATGATACTCTCTCATCCAGGTAACAATTTTATAATCTTCCTTTAATTCAAGTTTTAAAACTCTTATTGTGCAAGTTCTTCCTTGTGGTCCTAGTTAAGAAGCCACATCAGGGATGATGGTGTAGGAGGTAGTGGACATTGTATCATGATTAAATTTATGTGGGGTTTGGTTAATTTTATTACACCATGGAGGGTTCAATATGATGCATTTTTAATGGTCTAGAAATGGGGTTTGATAAATTCCCATGTTAATATTTTTGGGTGTTATAGGACTAGTTGATTGGGCTTTAGGGTTTGCATTGGTATTCCCTAAGAACATGTTTGTAAAAGTTTATCATTGGTCCTCAGGGATTTTTTGAATGAATTTATCATATTAATTATAAGATCAATTATCATGTCTAATGAATATGAAAATTTTAGTATACATTATGATCATATTCTTGTAGATTTTAATGTTGGCCATGCTAACTGAACCCTTATTAATTGTTTTTATAATAGAAGAATTGATATTAATTAGGGTTAGTGTTTTATAACTGATTTTTAAATATTCCTTGGTTATCATTTTTCCATTGGGTGTGATGAGGAGGATGGTGATTGAATTCAACAACATGAATGACAAGTGGAGGGCTTTGATTTTTAAAACCCATATTATTATTATTATTATTATTATTATTATTATTATTATTATTATTATTATTATTATTATTATTATTATTATTATTATTATTATTATTATTGTTGTTGTCATTATTATTATTATTCATAGGCCGAGGTGGATTATTGTTAACCAAATTTACCATGTTGTTTTGATTTATGGTAGCATTATGGTTCCCATTTTAGGAACTTGATTAATGGATTTATTTTGGTTAGTGTTTTGATATCCTGCATTGTTTTATTTTAGGATGACTATCTTTCCATTAGTTCCATTAGTTTTACGACCATTATAAATGGTCTCTTGATTGATTTTGAGATCACTTTTGAGTGCTTCTTCATATGATCGATAGGGGAATCGTTTCATGTCTTCTCTCATATCCTTGTTTAGGGAGTGCAAGAAGAGATCATATAGTTACCTTTGGTCCATGTATGGCATGCTGAAAGATGAGTATAAAAATTATCACCATCTCATAATGATATTGGATAGTGATTCCTCATGCTATTAATTAATTTTTAAGAATTCATACTCCAATACTTAGGAGTTTTTTCCTATCAAAGGATTTGATGAACTCAACCATGAGTTGGCAAAAATAATGTAGAGATCTCTCAAAGAGGTAATAATACCACTTGAGATAAAATATATTGAATAATAGTATCATATGACTTCACATGTGCACTATGATCTCCTTCTCCCTTAAATTTTGGGAGGTCAAGCAGTGGATGTAGTAAAATAATTCATTATATATTGTGATCGATGGGTTATTTTAAGTACACAACATATGTACCCATGTCAATGAATTCTATTAAAGATGTAGTATAATAATATTTAACAAGTAGGTTTTGATATGGGTGACTCATGAAACCATTGGTGGGAAAATAAGGTGTTTAGTAGGTTGGTTTGGATTAGCCTAGAAAGTAGTTATACAATTGAGTGGATTAAGAAAACATATGATAGTAACGAGGAACAATGTTAGATGAAGATGGGTTAGGTGTTTTTACGGGATGAGTATATGTGGATAGAACATAACTTGGAGGTGTATAAGATATTAGAAGGTTATATTATGAAGGGGAGTGTACATGGGTGGCACATAACTAGGGAGAGCAAAAGGTGATATATTATTGGCCACCATATTTTGGGGGGGAGTGTAGGTGTAAAATTTTCCTATAAGATTTCAAGTATAGATTTGGTAGGAAAAATAAATGTTAGAATTAGGGGCATTATGGATACCATGAGTAAGGATGTCTCCTGGATAGTGGTTTGAGACATGATTGACAAAAGGTATGTTAAATGGATACATCAATGATTGTTATGTTTTTGTTGGGATAGTAATATGAGAGGAATGGCCTTGATTAAAGAGATTTTTGTCTATCCATTAAATCATAGAGGTATTTTTACTTTATATATCTTAAATTCAACCCACCAAGGTTGAGATAATTTCATTCTAGGAAGAAAGAATGTTGGATTTGGTGAACTCTTTGGTAACAACCTTAGAAGCTATGATTTCATCACAACCAATATATTGATTGGGTTTGGAGGCCTATAGTGGAGATATTAGGTGATTTTATCATGATTTGGTGATGCTTAATTTATTCTTAGTATGGTGTAAAGGAGTTTATAGTCTATTTAGCCTATCCTCTAATTTATGAATTCTACCAATGTGTTGATCATATTTTATTGTAGTTTGGGCATCTAAGATTTTTAAGCTAATGGATGTTCATGTTACAATGTGTGTTACTACCACTTCCACTAGTAAGGGAAATTCTTTTATGTTTAGGGTGATTTAGAGTGATTTATGATGGATTTGGTAGCTCATGGATCACTGCCATTGATCTAGTTTTTGAATTTGATGGACAGATTTGATATTGGGATTCCATGTTTTACATGGATCATTGTTATTCCAACTATAAAGGAGGTTTAACCAATAGGCTGAAGACTCCTTATACAAGTTTTTAATTCTATGTTTCTATCAAATATGTCATGACTAGACATATTCAAGGAGTATATCATACCCTTATTATATGAAATGAAAGGAAAAAGTGGAGATAAGAGATTAAAAAAGGGATGTATAAAAGGATATGCCTTTCACATCAGGTTCACTAACTTGTATACATATGAATAACAAACACTCAATTATTAACTCCACTTCTTGATATCTAGCCAATATAGTCAACATAATGGAAGATGATGGGTAGCCTAAACTAAGTAGGATAAGGCTAGACCTGAGGAAAAGGGATATATAAGGCTAATATTTGAATGAAATTTACTTGGTGGGGAAGAATACAGATGGGCCTTACTAAAGGGGAATATAGGCCTAGAATTTTTACTTAAGTATGGCTAAGGTTAAGAGTTAAACTATGGGTGGAATAAAATACCTAAAGCCCAAGATCATAATCTATATCATTATAAGTGCACTTGCTAGAATAGGAGCATTCGCTCTAGTAAATAGATTAGAACTATGAGGATAAAGAGGCTCAATGAGAACCATCCAATGCTATTATAAGGTTTATTGGTAATAGGTTAAGTACATAACTTGTTTAAAATGTGGTTTACATTGAGTGATTTCTATTTGGTAATGTGTGAGCAAGGATCTTTCTAGTACTTGTCTTGACAAGGCTTTTATTTAGGAATGGTTTTGGTACATATGCTCATGTTGACATATTTTTTATTTATAAATGGTTTTGGTACTTGTTCTCATCTTGGAAATTTTTTGATCATTAATTATTTTTTACTTTTTCATGTTTTGTTAAGATTTTTTCAAATAAATTGAAACTAAAATGGTTATTGAAATGAAAGTATAGAAAATAAAGAACTAATAATTCCTAAAATAAAAGAGATAGAGAGGTGGTTATTTTTATAATTTTCTTGAGTTTTTTGATGCATGCAAAAATAAAAATAAATTCTATTTTAATAAATACAAGTTTTGATTTCTATCTTTTCTAGGTGCAACCTAAATGAAAATATTTATTTTTTACTTTTAGATTTTAGATTAATGGATATATTGTGAAAAATAAGGTTTTATAACATGAAATTAAATATATATCCTAAGAATCAATATTATAAATTATATAGGAGTTCTCTTTACAAATGCAAGCTAGATTGTGTTTTGATATTTCTAGGTGCATACACACTAGGTTTGAATGACTTGTTTTGAATTAAATAAATATTTCAATTATTGTTTTCTTAACTAGTAAGATAAAAAATAATTTAATAATTTACTAAGACAAATAAAATCAAGAGTAAATCAACACCTATTGATTACCTAGGTTTGACTAAGGTTTTCTACTTGCTAGTATGCTTGTTTGTGTAGGAATAATAGTTTGCTTTGAGACTAAAAATTGATTTTTGTTATAGTTTATTTTTTTCATTTTTTATAATATCTATCTAGGTTTTGTAATCAAATATACATATCTAAAATAATCTAGTGAAAGGATATAAATAACAAATAGAAAGCAAAACAAAAGTGAGTCTCAAAAACATGTCAAGGAATGAGTCTCAAAAGCTAAAATTAGAAAGCAAAACAAAAGTGATAGAGTTACCCTTATATGTAAGTGGCAGTTATATAACCTCCACTCTTGAGGACAAAACTAACCTATTTCATTACACAACTACTCTATATTTAAAGTATAATTTCCTGTATATAATGGGTTACTTATGGTGCTTTACATAACTTCCATCATGAACCTATCACTCATGGGGTTGTTCTCTAACCCCATAGGGTGGTTTCATAACCTAATAAGGCAATTTCATAACTATCAAGAAGATTTTAAATCAATAAAGAAAGAAGTAAAAATATATAAAAAAGGATTTATAAATGGTCTATGTAAAAATAGGGAGAGGTTATGGACTATAATATTATAGATAATCCACTTGATCATAAGTTAGGATATCACTACATCATCATTAGAGATTGTATGGAACATGTCACACCATGCAATATTTAGGTGCATATAGGTACACGCACAAAATTGGGGACCAAAAATGTGATATAATGAAAAATATAAATCATTTTGCGTAATTGATGTATGCCCTTTCCAAAAGGGTGCACACCCTTTTTAAAAAAAATTAATACAAAATACATGAAGGGTCTGTCTAAACCCTAAAGGGCATATTCCCTTTGCATTCTAAATGGCATACACCATTTAAAAAGGGTGTACACCCTTTGTATTTAAAATGACATACATCCTTTTCAAAGGGTGTACATCCTTCGCATAGGGCATACACCCTTTGTAAAGTGTGTGTATCTTTTGCAAAGGGCATACACCCTTTGCAAGCCATGTTTTCTTACAATTAGGCTTTTGAAATCCATGTAATTTTTTTATATTTTGTAATTATAGGTACTAGTTTTTCAAGAATATATTTATTAAAATAAATGTTAAGTGTTAATAAAATTAAATGTAAACTTATACTTTAAATTTATTTTACTAAATATAACAAATTAGGGACACTCAACATCTTCTAAAATCGATTATAGAGCTATAGGAGTTACCATTCTGAAGATAGTTTTTCAAATTCTATTCTAGTCAATACTTAGCTTTCAAAATTTTAGGATCAGAAATTAGAATGAAAAACAAGGTTCTAAATCATTTTACATATGTAATAGATCTAGATACCATTGAGGATTACATGTCTATTTTACCTACTTACGTATTCCCTATCTACTTTATCTACTTGAGTTTTATTTCCCTAATTAAATAACCAAGCCATGTCTTGATCTCAAAGAGTATGTCCTACCTAAATACACAAGCTATATCTTGATATTCACTATTCCATACTAGTGTCAAATTAAGTGTTCCACTTACTCAACCTGGTCTTATTAAATGTCCTTTAGAAACTTGCTTGTAATTAGATCTCTTCCTAACCATAGATTATCTCTCGGTTTATCACAAAAGGTCTTCTGAGTAATGCTATTGAAATACTAATGACCTCATTATTTATTTTTATCTCTTGACTTCTTAGTCTCTGTATTTAGATCAAAAGACATTTTCAATGACTTAGAATAGGGTACTCAGTCCTAAGATAGTAATCTACCTTTAAGCAAAACCTTTATTTGACTCCTAAAAAACTCAATTGTACATCCTAACTTCTTTAGACAATACCATGAGGGTTTCACCAATTATTTGACTCAAGTTTATTAGTTCAAGAATAACTTCAACTCAAAACTCATATAACAACAACTCTACTCTTTATAGGCCTATTAGGACAGTTTCTACCTCTTAAGGACTTGATTCAAAGAGGTCTACAACTACCTTATTTTTGGACTCATTCAATTCAAAAACTCAATGAAAATATCAAGATAAGGATACAAGACTCATAGGTGTCTTTACACAATCTCAAGGTACTAATAAGACCACCAAAGTGCCCAAAACATTGACTAAATCCTATGCACTACTATAATATTATGTATAGGTGTGTTTGGTCTTGAATTTTTTTTATTAATCTAAGATCATCAAAGGATTATTATGAATATTTATTAAGATGTTTGGAGACTATCTCTAAGGATAAGAAACCAATTTACTTTATTGTTTTCTTAAGAATTAGAATTTAATGGAAACTCTACTCTTTAGGTCTAGATGGTCTAATCTACTTACATAGAAGGATATTGACTTGCCATAACTATCAAATGCTTTGAATATTTTTACTTGTAAGTATTCTATAGTGTTTACATAATAACATTTGAACTTCATAAGAGGTTGATACTCAATCAACAAAGTTTGAGATGTACTATACTTGGAGTTTGTTATGTTTGCCTTGGAATCTTCTTAACAACCTTGTTTTCAACTTATAAAATGAACTTTAATTAATGGGTATATCAATATGTATAAATTAATAGCTTAAAATATGAAACCTATAGCATGATACAATCATTCATACATTACATCTACCACATGCATGGTACTACATGTAGTTATTTGGTAACTCATAAATGACATCTTCATGTAGTCATGATATGGTCTCTCAAATTGGACACAAATGTAGCTAATAACCCTAATGCACTCTATCTCCACCTAAACCATTCACCCTAAACCCCTAAGCCCTAACCTTAAACACTAAACGTTAAACCTTAAATATTTAAACCTAAATTCTAAACCCTAAGGCATAAACATTGAATCATGAACACTAAGTAATATACCTAAACCCTAAACCCTAATCCCTAAACCTTGAACCATTAATCATAATACATTAACCCTAATCTAAAAACAATAATCCATAAAACCTAAACTATTGACCCTAAACATATAAACTTAAAACATTCAACCTTATACTTTATACCCTACACTCTAAACCCTAAACACTAAATGTAATCTTGTAACCCTAAACCCCAAACCATAAACCTCAAATCTTATATCTTAAAATCTAAATATATGCCCTTAACCCTAAACCCTAAGCTTAAAACCATAAACCATAAGTCATAAAATTTAAACATTAACTCCTAAACCAAAAATTCTAAACCCAAATTGAAAACTCAAAACCTTAAACAGTAAACCTAAATCTCTAAATCCTTAAACATCAACCCTTGACCCTAAACCTAAAACCCCAAACCATAAACACTAAAACCCAAGTCCTAAACCCTAAGCCTTAATCCCCAAAAACTAAATCCAAGACCCTAAATACCAAACACTAAGTTCTAAACCCCAAACCCTTAACCAAACTCCCAAGACCAAAACCTTGAACCTTAAACCTGAAACCCAATACCCTATTTGCAAACACCAATCCCCAAACCCTAAAATCTAAAATATTTATCCCTTGATCCATAAACCATAAATATCAAACCTTTAAGTATAAAATATAAATAATAATGCCTATAACATAATCCCTAAGCCACAACATTGAAACTTGAACACTGAACACTAGTCCGTATACACTAAACCCTAAGCTATGATTTTTGAAAAATCAACCATAAACCTTAAATCTTAAATTTATAAATCCTAAACCTCTATACATATAGCATAATCTTGATTTGTCACCTATATATATATATATATATATATATATATATATATATATATATATATATATATATATATATATATATATATATATATATATATATATAGGCTAATCCATATCTTGAAAGGATAAGGGTTATTCTAACCTATATAGAGAAAGGACTAACTAGGGACATTTGTGTAAAATGATTGAATATGGATTCGAAATGAATCCCTAAATAATTTTTGGGGTTTTTAATCAAGATGTCTATAAATATTCATAAATTCTAGAATATAACATTCAACCTATATCATACAGTCATTCATATATTACATCTACCCCATACCTAGTACCACATGTAGATATGTTATCACTCATACATGACATATTCTTGTATTCACAATACAATCACTAATATCTGACACAAATTTAGCTAATTACCCTAGGACACTTCATTTACACCTAAACCCCGAACCCTAATCACTATAAACCTTTAAAACTAAACTCTAAACCTAAACCCTAAACACCATAAAACTTGAACACTTAACCCTAATACATTATTCCTAAACCCAAAACAATAATACCTAAACCCCAAAACCTAGACCCTAAACATAAACCCTTAAAATTTTAAACCCTATAATTTATACACTAGAACCTAAGCCCTAAAACCTAAACTTTAAGCCCTTAGCCCTAAAGCATAAACCTTAATCCTAAAATCCTAAATCCTAAATACTAAACCATATAACCTAATATGTAATTTCCCACTCCTCTATTGGGAACACCTATTGGTGTGTATGCAGGAGGTTTGTATGTGAATATATGATATTTGATTGTGTACATGGTAGACTAGTTACATAAAAAATACTAAATCTCCACCATTGATGCTATGAATATCTTCCATGTACTTAAACTTGATGAAGCTCTTAGAAAAGTTCAAACAGTTATGGAACACACACACAAACATAACCAACTAACTCAAACACAAACTAACATAAAAGAAACTCTTCCTCAAGAAGATAGAATTGCACTTGTGTTCACCAAGGGGAGTCCCTATGGTGATTTCTTCTTCATAGTCACTTGGAACATCATGTTGATAAGCTATAACTTAAGCTTTTTCTTCTTCACTTACTTCCCACAAAATGGGCTCTTTTTCAAGAAGGGATGAGGTTGGAGGGTGATGGATAAGCTCATAGGATGGAGATGGGGTGTGAGGTGTGATGGATGGATTATGAATGGATTGGGGAAAAAGGACCTATTGTATAATCTCATGAAACTCCTCAAATCTATCACATGACTCTTCAGTTTTCTCTTTGAAAATTGCCTTCATAATTTTTCCTTCCTTGAATGCTCCAGTAGACTATGGATAGATGAGATCATTGCATTATGACATCAAAAATTATCAAGAAAATCCATTATATACCATGTATGTATAGATAGGGTAAAAGTTAACTTGATAAGAAGGGGACCTAGGGAGTCCTTTACAATTCCAAGATAATTTTGTAGTCAAACTATCCCTCTAAGATGCCTTTTTTTCCACTTCTTCCCAATCAGGTAATCAACAATGTTTTTAGAGGGTTGTAGGTAATTTAACCCATTAAGGATAGTTCATAGAATTTTGACATATAAAACCTAAATAAATTACACTAGATCCTTGACCAAGACCCTATCTAACCTATCATATCTCCTTATAGTCCCATTGTAGGTATCTATACTAATGTGAGCTTCCAAACTTGGCCTCTCGAGATCTTAAAGGCATTTTTTGCACCCTATCATGTTATTGAGAAAATAAATTATCTCTTAGTTTCCTTCTCTATAAAATAAATGTTCTGACACACCTTATATATTCCTATGGATGTCCTTAAATTATCTACAAGGTTCATTTGGTGTTATAAGTAAGGCCTATGAGTATATTTGTATGATTTTTATGACCCCAATGTGTTTTCTCATTTTCAACACATCCTCCTATTTATATTTTCAAGTTTTTTATAGTTTCTAACTCATTTCCTTGCCATTTTCATACTACTCATGCAATATTTTTCCTCTTGGGAGTGCCCTCTATCTGAGACAAAATAAACATCACTTCCCCTAATTTCCTAGACAAAATGATGATATGAGGGGCTTGAGAAAGTTATGAGGATTTTTTATCTTAGACACTTTTATACCATGTTTCACATATTTTAAAAATAATAACCCTTGTTTACTTCATTTCCACCTAAACTATTAACCCCAAACCCCTAACCCTAAACACTAAACCTTAAACACTAAACATATAAACCTAAACCCTAAACCCCAAACCCTAATACATAAAACCTAAACCATGAACACTAAATAATATACCTAAACACTAGACCCTAAGCCATGAATCCTTAACCCTAATGCATTGTCCCTAAACCAAAAACAATAATCCATAAACCCTAAAATATAGATTATAAACATACAAACTTAAAACCTTAAACCCTATACTTTATACCCTAAACCCTAAACCCTAAAACCTAAATGTAATCCCTTAACCCTAAACCCCAAACACTAAACCTAAAATCCTAAATCTTAAACCCTAAAAACTAAATGTAAGCCCTTAAAACTAAACCCCAAGCCTAAAACCATAAGTCATAACATTAAACATTAACTCCTAAAACAAAAGTTTTGAACACAAATCAAAAACCAAAAATATTAAACACTAAACCTAAATCCCTAAACCCTATACCCTTATCCCTAAACCTAAAACCCCGAATCATAAACTCTAAGCCATAAACACTAAACCCTAAATCATAAATCCTAAGCCCTAATCCCTAAACACTAAATCTTTAACCCTAAATACTAAACACTAAGTTTGAATCCCTCAACCAAACCCCCAAGACTAAAACCCTAAACCTTACACCCTAAACCCTAAGTGTGAAACCATCAACCCAAAACCCTAACCCTAAACACCAAGCCCTAAATCCTAAAAGCTAAACTCTTGGTCCCTTGAGCCATAAACCATAAATCCTAAACCATTAAGCATTAAATATAAATTAGAAACCCTAAATCCTAGGCCCTAAGCCATAACACTAAAACTTGAACCCTAAATGCTAATCCATGTAAACTATTTACCCTAAACTATGAATCTCGAACCATCAACCATTAACCTTAAACCCTAAATTTATAAATCCTAAACCTCTATCCATAAACCATAATCTTGAGTTATCACCTATATAGAGAAAGGAGAGGGGGCATTGGCTAATCCATAACTTGAAAGGATAGGGGTCATTTTAACCTATCTACAAAAAGGAATAACTAGGGATATTTGTATAAAAGGCTTAAAGGTGGATTCAAGATGAATTCCTAATAATTTGTGGTTATTTTAATCAATTTGTCTATCAATATGCATAAATGAATAGCATATAACATACATATAGTAATGATATGGTCATTCAAACATTACATCTACCACATACCTTGTACTACATGTAGGTATGTTATCACTTATACATGAAATATTCCTGTATTCACATACAATCACTCATACTAGAAACAAATGTAGTTAATCACCCTAGTACATTCTATTTACACCTAAACCATTAACCCTAAAACCTAAACCCAAAACCTTAAACACCATAAACCTAGAGTTTTGAACCCTAAACTTAAACCCTAAACACCATAAAACTTGAACACTTAACCTAATACATTATCCCTAAACCCTAAACAATAATACCTAAACCCCAAAACTTAGACCCTAAACATATAACATTAAAACCTTAAACCCTAGACTTTATATCTTAGACCCTAAGCCCTAAAACCTGAACATAAAGCCCTTAACCCTAAATCCTAAGCCATAAGCTTAAAATCATACATCCTAAACACTAAACCATAAAACCTTAACCTTATAGGTCCTTAATATTAAACAATAAACATTAAACATGAAATTCAAAATCATGAACCTTAAACCCTAAACCTAAAACCCAAAACCTTAACCCCTAAAATTTTAACACCAAACCCTAATCTTGAAAACCTAAGTAATAAAACCTAAACCACAAACCTAGAACCGTAAAACCTCAAACCCAAAACTGTAGATCCTAAATTATAAAATTAAATAAACCCTAAACCTTAAAACCTATATACTAGAACCCAAATAATAAACTATAAACTTTGAACCCTAAACCCTTAACCTAAAACCTTAAAAATGAAACCTAAATGAAAAACACTAAACATACATTGTGGAGACCACACTACATAGGAATGATGAAAGCATTTTTAGTTTAAATCAACCCTCTCTCCATTTTCCTATCATAATTCCTAAATAAGCACAAAGATTTCAATGCAAAGAGAAAACATGCAATAATAAAGTCAGTGGCATAAATTTCCATAATTTATACTCTTGACCCACATCATTCTTTGAGAATATCTCACAAACATGAGAAGATACAAAATTATTTGACCCTTTTGCTCAATGATTTATAAATAACTATCTAGAAGAAGGATTTTACCTCATACGAAGCAAACACAAAGAGGTAATGTTTTTAATCTATCATCATTTTTTATCATCCCTCATCATTAAAAATTATTTTTTTCCATGAAATTTCAAATAGGATATTATATTATTTTCACCATTTAAATAATTCAACAATCTCCCTAGAGTAATCCATCATGGCCCTATCTAATCTACAACACATGAATGAGAATAATCACCCTTGTACACTCCAATTAGAATAAAAGGAATGACACACCATTAAATATTAATCTAAGAAGGATATTTTTTATTTTGAAACAAAATTATACTATCTACTAGATTGGAACACACTCGATTAGATGAGAGAGTGACCATGGATGATGATAGAGTGATTAGGCATGATGAGTGAAAATGAGGGAATTATTAGGGACCTTGAGGGATGAGGACAGAAAAGGAGGGGGTGATTTGGGATGATTAAGTATGATGAGTTTTGATGAGGTAATGATTAGGGATGATGAGAGTTTCAATGAAAGATTATGAAGGATTGATAAGAGATGATAAGAAATGATGATAGTTAATTAAGGATTTATTAGGGATGATGCTTAGGATGATGAGAAAGTGATTATTTATGATCTGGAGTATTTAGTGATGATCAATGATAATGAGGGATGATGAGGGTTGATGAGAGATTGATTAGCAATAATGAAGGATGATGATAGCTAATGAGGGAATGACTAGGGATAATGAGAAATAATGAGAACTAGTGAGGGAATGAATAGGGATAATAATTGAATACAATAGTTTATGAGGAAGTGATTAGGGATGATGAGGATCAATAAGGGTGTGTCCTATGTGATTTTGGAGTGCTAGAATATGAATTTATTCTACATGACTTTGGAATAATGTATGAGATTGGAATTGACGAATGCATGGATTTACCATCTATCTAACATTTGTTTTAGAGTGAATGGTATCTTTTTATAATTAATTTGAATGGTTTGTTTATTTAATCTATCTCAAATGGAGTCTATTAGGGTGGTTAGTTGGATTCATATCAAGTATAATTTATGGTATCATGATTACAAGTAGATGTCATGTATGAGTGAATGAATACATATATGTAATAGGTATATGAGAGATGTTATGTATGAGTGCCTATATCATTACTATAGGTATGTTACACGTTAAATGATATAGGGTAGTGATTTATGCATATTGATAGACCCATTGATTGAAAAACCCATAAATTATTTAGGAATCCACCTTCAAGCTCAAGTATTCAATCAGGTAGGGCATACTGAAGTAGGTAAAGTAGGTAGGGTATACTTAATTAGGTGAAATATGGGGCATAATCAATGGTATATATCTATTACATACATAACATGATTTGTCTCATTCTATTTTTTGATCCTATAATTTTGAAAACTAAGTATTGGTTGGAATGGAATTTGGAAAACTATCTTCTAAATGGTAATTCCTATAGCTCTGTAATCAATTTTAGAAGATGTTGAGTGGCCTTAATTTTTTATATTTAGTAAACTAAAAATAATTTTATTTTAAAGTTTATATTCTTATACATAACATTTATTTTACTAAATATATGCTTGAAAAACCAATACCTCTAATTAAAAAATAGAAAAAAAATTGCATGGCTTGAAAAGGGTGTACACCCTTTACAAAGGACACACACCTTTTTCAAATGATGCACTCCCTTTATAAATTCCATACACCCTTTATAAAGGGTATGCATCCTTTATAAAGGGTATACACCTTTTTCAAAGGGTGTGCATCTTTTATAAAGGTCATATGCCCTTTGTAAAGGCCATGCATCCTTTGCATAGGGTGTATGCCCTTTAAAATTTTCATTTTTTAATTTTTTTAATTTTCCTTTCAAATTTCCTTGGGTAAAAGCTTGGGGAGGTCTAAACCTACCTTGAAACTAGTCATGGAGCAACCTACTTATTTTCTATAAATTTAGGAGTCTTTTTCATTTTTGTCGACAAATTTGATCAGCCAACATTTTTTATTTAGAAATATTTTTATAGGATAAAGTGTAGTTTTAGAATATATAATTTTTTTAATGTTAGAATATTATTTTAATTATTATTTAATTGATACATAATATGCCTCATTATGGACTATATGTATATCATCAAAAATTTCCTTATAGATTTTTTAATATTAATCAAAATTTTATAAAATTTATATCTCAATAATCTACACATTGTTAACTTCACAATAAAAAAAATTTATTTTCATGAATTCAAGGTCAAAAATTTATGTTTGTACACTTCCAGTTTCAATTTTCTAGTTGTCTTAACTTGTAAAATTATTTAAAAATTATGTATATAATAAAATAAATAATATAAATTATTCTCAACAATATTTGACATTTCACCTATCAATATATGAAATTTCATATAAAAATTCAATATTTTACTAAAAAAAAACGTGTTCATACACATGCACACTCATCTTTTTACAAAAAATACCAACCTATTGTCATAAATACATCTATTTCATCAAGTTTTATCATATGGGTATTGGACAAACTTATATATTTAGAAACTACATTCAAAATTACACAATTCATGTTTTTATGTCATTTTAAAATTTCATTTCTAAGTATCTCTAACATTCTTTCCAATTTCAACTATTATTATTTTTAGAAAAAAGTTGTTTCTTTATAACCCCCTTTTTTCCCCCATTATCCTACATCTACCCATATAATTCCATTCATTAGATGATCACTATTTCATCCATACACATAATGTTGATAACTATAATAAGTTTGACTTACTTCTTATTAGTATTTTATATGGATGATGTTCACAACCATTCATCATCAAGTGGTTGTGTTCAGCTCAACCCACCTTATTCCCTTTTTACATTCCAAAATCTAGTGTCAAATGTTTACCTAGGTTTTCAAAGAGGAGATAGTTTTTAGCATTTTAAAGGCAAACATATAATAAATATAACACACTATTATAGTTTACAATAATGCACAGTGGATTGTGTGGAAACAAAGAAGAAAAATTTACAAAAGTAGAACCATTAGCTTGTTGAACATATCATCAGCTGATATTATCTATAGTGGGATGATTATATCTAAGTGCATCTAGAGATTCATATCTTCGTCTAAATGACACACAATCTAGTTTATATCCATTTTTGATACCTACATTCATTCTCAAACCTGTAAAATATAATAAAATGTTAAGTATCTTAGACCTATTAGTAATTTCTATCAATAACAAGTGTAATTTTTAAATTAGATTCTAGATTTTAGCTTTTGATTTGTGGTTATTTCTGTATTTTATATAATCTAAACATTTTTTAAAAAAAATATTATATCACATTGAAAAAAAATAAGGTAAAACATACTAGTGAACCTATTTATTTACTAAACATAGATAACCCTATATTTATTTATTGAATATACATAAACCCTAGTTTTCCCTTAAGGTTTCATCCTTCTATCTAGGGTTTTTTATTTTTATATTTCTATTTGGTTTTCAAACATGATATTTTAATTCTCCCTCAATCACAAATTATACATGGATACAAAGGATATACACAAGTTCTATTTTTTGATAAAATATATGATTGTAATCATTACATGTTGTTTTCATATAATATGAAAAAAAATGACAATTATGTAGTTCTATGAAATAATGTTTTTACACTAATAAGTCTGAAATTAAAAATAAAAAATATTTAGCCTTCCTAAATTTATTTTTCCTCAATACTCAATTGAGGTTTTTCTTATTACCACTAGATGTAATATCAAATTCATAACTCATTTTATTCCTCCCACTCCATTATTCACCCAAGGATTATATTGGATTTCATGGTCCACAATATCACTACTAGAAGAGATAAAGCACAACCTATTGTTTGAATTTGTATGATTATTGATTCATACAATTATCATTAAATAATTAATATCGATGTTAATAAAGGAAATAAATATGTATAATTTATTTATATATTTTATGACATGTAATTAACTAAATATCTAGACATAAATACACAAATACAACATGCACAACTATATGCAAGAAGAGAGAAAGAAATCTTTTAGCTAGGGCTAGTACATATATGGGACATTAGAATAAATATATTGATACTAATAAACCTTTTAGAGACAACAATTATACCTTAGACATTTATAATACTAATATTTATACTATTCCTACATTTAAACCTTTAGCTACACATGTGATGCCCAACAAAATTCTCAAAGAAACACAAAGTCTCCCTCAAATTATTATTCCTTCTCATACACAACCAAGTTATACAAATAATAAAATTACTACCAATGTGACATCATCATTCTCATATAATGCATGATCCAAAAATAATATTGTTAAACATTTTTTTCAATATAAATTTTGTTATCTAGATATCAATGCTTACATAAATAATAATTCAATAGATTCACATGCATTGATTGATAATAGACTATCCCTACAAAATTCAAATTATCCATTACCTAAAGTTTTCTTATCTCCTAATATTAAATTTTATGAAGGTAAAGGTGATCGACAGAAACATAGAATATTCTTTCACACAATATGTTTTGAATATGCATCCAATGATAGATTATTAAATAATTTATTTCCATGAAGTCTTAAGGACTTCTATTTGTAAATACTTATATTTTCTCCCATTAAAATTGATTAAGTAATTAAATCCTTTTGTAGATCATTTTCTATAAAATATTTTGATTAATATTAGTGAAAAATAATCTTATGCTTAAATTTTAATACTTAATAATGTATCCAATGATCTAATTGATAATTATGTGCTTCTATATAATACTATTCTTTATCAGATTAAAAAAATTATGGCTGAAAATGTGTTACAAGATATTATCAGTAAAAGTCTCTTTGGTCATCTCCATGAATCCATTTTTTTATGAAATAAAAATAATTTGATGATTAATTCCATTAGTTATAGATCAAGAATTTAAGTTTATTCATTTCAATAAGATCAAATATGTGCCTAACATTACAACTTCTTGAAATTTAAAGTTTTGAAGAAAACTAAGTTATAAGGTTAATTTTAAATGATACTATAAATTATGATATTATAAATTATTCAAGGATAATGCTAAATTCAATATCATATCTTACTAATCAGCTTGTCCCATGAACTCTAAAAAGTATGGATTTTTCACAATTACCTCAACATCATCATATCCTATTACCAAATATACTACTCTGAAACCTTATTTATCTCACTCCACAACTATAGATTTTATTAATATGCTTATATGTATAGGATATGATAGTCATTCGTATTGTGATTATCATTTATGTGTTGGAAATTCTATGAATACATGATTCAAGTTAAAGCAAAAGATACAAGATATCATTTATGAAAGAATTATTGAGATTAATGAACCTATAAATTATTCATGCCCAAAACCTAATGAAAATGTAAATTTGAAAATATTTTTTAGTCCCCTTCCAAATCATGAAAAAAACAAGAAATGAGGATACAAATGAGGTGCATACGGAATATAGTTAACATCCTCTTCCTCTAACATATGATCACCTTTTGGATAGTATAATGGGTACACTTAAAGGAATATATGTACAATGATCTATAATTTCATTTGATTACAATGAGATTATTGAAGATGATTCTTATTTCAATTCATTATTTGTATGAACCTAAATTTTTTCATATGATATTCACATTGTTATGGTAGAAAATGGTTCAATAAAAAAATTATGATGACACTTATCCATAATTTTGGATGCATACATGAGTATATTATGTGAAATAAAGATATTTCAAGTATTTGATGGACAAAAAAAACCCTTGGGATGTAATATTCTGCCTCTTAATATAGGCCCCTTACTAATTTATATAGTACACCTAATTATATAGAGTATAAGGGTATTTGACATGTGTTTAGGACACCCTTAGATACAAATTATTCATGTAGTACTAGTTATAATTCATATATGTGTAAATTATATACATTTAAAGAGAGTGGTGTAACTTCAATTATTACATATGAAAACTCAATTCAATAGGAGAAATTTCCTTCACTACCCACATCACCACCATATGAATTTAATCAAACTAATCAGGTTCAATCTATGTAAGATGTTTCTCCACTTAATCAAGATAATTCTAAACAATAAGTTATAAAACCTACTAATGTTCATTTTACCAAGATAATTCTAAACATTAAGTTATAAAACCTACTAATGTTCATTTTACCTAGATAGTTTATAGGAAACTAGTTGATTTTCTTAGATGACTAGTGATTCAACATCAGAGGGTAATTTAGTATTCACATGATCTAGTATTTAATCCCAATCTTAGATTAGTGTTACAAATAGTTTGTAATGTTGCACAAAGAAAATAATAACATTTATTTCCTAATATACAACAATTCCAAATGATTATATGCATCCCAGATCTACCCATCATACACATGATCATATGACTCCTGATGATCATTATCATTACATTATATATGTATATGTATGTATGTATGTGTGTGTGTGTGTGTGTGTGTGTGTGTGTGTGTGTGTGTGTATATATATATATATATATATATATATATATATATATATATATATATATATATATATATATATATATATATAATTTGAAGATCTAAATAGGTTTTAATTAATTAATTCAAAACATGATTTAGATAAAATCATAGAGAACATGTTTTGAATGAATTAATTAAAACCTATTTAGATCTTCAAATTATATATATATATATATATATATATATATATATATATATGTATGTATAGGTTTTAATTAATTCATTCAAAACATGATTTAGATAAAATCATAGAGAACACATAAAATAATATTAAACACATGCTATATGATATTTTATTCCATAATTAATATGGCATTATAAATATATAATAAAATTATTCCTATAAACTAGGAGGTTCACCAACTCAACATATCCCTAAAATAACTCAATCTCATCAAATCCCTCACTAAAAATAACAAACCTATTTACATAATATTATTGTTACTCACAACAATATAACTCTCAAATATTACATTCTAACTACTAACCAAATATAATCACTAGTAAATTATTACTCATGTAATTATTCACATTACAATATTCACTTAAATTCCATGTGAGTGTTATTTTTCCTATAATTCACCCCAATTAATTACATGATTTTTTGTGTTTCATAGGACCTAATGAAGTTAGATAAGGATATTAACAAATTATGATTGACCATTCACTGCTAGGAACTTATCACCAAGTGAATTAGTGTGGGATCTTGGAATAGAAACCATCTTCCATCAACCATTCACTCTTAGGAGATTATCACCAATCAAAGTAATGTGGGAACAAAAATAAGGAGACGTATATTCAAAATTAACTCTTATATCTCTAAAAAACTTTATTTTTATGAAGTACACTATGTGGGAAAATAGGAAATTGACCACTTATTTTCACATTAAAAAAAATGGAAATAAAGCAAATGTGCACTATAGTATATGTGGTCCCATCATTAGTGGTTAGGAAGAGGTTGAATGACCCCTTCCTCCCATACCTACAACCTATAATCATTCACTACTTACTCAAAAAATTGGAATTTGAATCCCATTTTCATGTCAATTTTAATAAATAATCCTCCTCCCTCAAAATTGGCGTACTCTTTCCAATTTGAATGTCGGGGGTCATCTAAAAATGCATCCATTATATAGGATAGTTTTTTTTACTTTGACACTCAAATAATGACATACAATAAATAAATATTCAAATATTTTTTATATTTTGACTCTAACTCTCTAATCATTTTATTTTGACAATGCCAAAATTATAAAACCCATAACCAATAAAACCATAAAACTTAAAAATATAATATGTTTTTTTTTAACATTTGTATGTAATTTTGAATCTAACTAATAAAATATAAAATATATGATCTATTTTAATAAAAATAAACTATGATCAGAACTATAATTACTAACCAAACTATGAGCCTTTCGCATATAAGCCTGTAACACTATTTAAAAATGGATTAGGCTAAGTAGACCATACTATTTGGAGAGTTTGTAAGGACATGTTTAGTTTTGAAAATAATATAATATAGACATGTAATATCCTAAAAAAATGGTGAAAGAGTTATTATGAAAAATGTGATGCCATTCAAGGTAAACATCCTAAGCTATTGAGAATACTTGTCTCAAATGATTATAATTCCTTTTTAGATGATAGTCAAAGATTATTTTCTTGATTTACTTCTAGTTTCCTTATTAGACATCATGTTCAGACTCAATGGAGTAACACACCACCCAATAATGAATAGGAGACAATAATATCAAGACTAAAATTTAGGCAGTAGCTTGCTACTTTGCTAATGTGACCTATAAGTAATAGGATCATAATGACTAGCTAAACTTTTTAGAAATTTTCCATTCTTTTCTAAATTTTTTTTTTTTTTTTTTAAAATTAACACCTATGATAATATACTTATCTTGAGTGATTGTAACAATGATGGATGAGATATTAATCCCGAGTAGGAATTTTTATAACATGAGGATAATGCTAATCTTATGAGGTGGACCCATGTTGGCTTTTGAATATACACTTGAAATCACGATCAGTGAAATTTAGATTTGCTTGCCTAGAGATTTCAAATATTTAAAACTATAAATGCAAGTTAATGCACATTTTGATTTAAAGGCACACTGCCATTTGACACAAACCATCTTATATAGAGAAATTAGTTGAAAAGGGATGGCCATGGAATACCTCTCAAACTATCTTATCTATTAACTAATGGATTTTTCACAACTAAACTAAATGCACACATATATTGATAAATTAAATCTACAAGATAACATGTAATTCTAGTTTGAATTTCATACAAATTATTTCATGACTTTAAGATAGATAATCCACTCTAATATCATTTTTTATAATTTAAAGAGTTAAACAGGGTTTCAACTAATGGATCCAAAAAATGATTGGGACATACTAATAGAGGACATAGAGAATAATATTATATATATGTTATATGATATTCTATTCCATAGTTAATCAAACATTACAAATATATAGGAATTTTATTCCTATAAACTATGAGTTTCACCAACTCAACATATCCCTCAAATAACTCAATCTCCTCAAACCCCTGACTAATAATAAAAAACATATTTACGTAACATTTTTGTTACTCAAAATAATATAAATTTCAAATATTATGTTTTAATTTCTAACCAAATATAAATAATATTTAATTATTACTCACATAATTATTCACATTACAATACTCACTCAAATTCTATGTGAGTGTTATTTTTACTAACATACAGACATAATAATACTCACTTGTGAATAGTGACCATTATCATGTTAAATATAGTACCTCTATATGACCATCCCCTACATTAGTTAATCATTTAACATCTCATTAAAGAGAAATCTTTCAAAAATAAAAATTAAAAATTAAAAAAATTTAACAATCAAGACATGATAATGAAAATTTTGTTATTTTATAATCTTAATTTATGTTATGAATCACAATTTTTATATTAAATATATTTTTTCATATTCACATGCATTTCATGGTATATATGAGTGATATATATGCCATTCTTATGTTTATAGGCCATGAAATGCTATGGTTATCTTATTATATAGGTCACATTAATATAAATTATATTATTTTTACCTTTCCATTTATCATGTTGAGATGCATTGATTTATTTCACATGTTTGGATATTAATTATATTTTAAGTGCCAAATTTCATGGATAATATACATTTTTAGGTTTTAAAATTGACATATATTTATAGTATAAAATATTTTGAATTACTATATGTTTCATTAGTATTGTTTCATTTCATAATAGGATAATAATTGTTTTTATATTATGTTCAGTCCTTGCCTTATGTGTGATATTATATTTTTTATTTTACATGGAATTTTGCCTTGTGTGACATTTTATTGTTCATTATATATGGCCACTATCCTTGTGTGTGACATTTTATTCTTCATTTTTATGTGTCCCTTGGTCTTGTGTGTGACATTTCATTATTCACTTTGTGTGGCCCTTGGCCTTGTGTGACATTGAGTTCTATTATGGGTGTTTCTAATTCATGCATCATGGTCATGACATTGTATGGTAATGAGTGGATAAATATAAGATCATATTAAGCCTCATAATATTTTTGAGTTCATAGTTTCATGATCCATAATCTGCACTTTTACTATTATATATGGTTCCATGACTAACATTATGCACCTTTATTGGGTAGTCTTATTCATTTCTTATATTAGTGATGGTTACAAATATATGGCTAAATTATATATCTATATTATCAATATGCTTGTATACCTTAACACTACATGTTTGGTTTCTGAAACAATGATCTATGCATTATTATGATGACAAATTATCCCCATGTTAGCATATTATTCTACATGATTACATATTTTTACATGACATGATTTTAAATATTTTTTTTGAGATAAGTAATTTTCAAGATAAATCCCTCACCTCAAAAAGAATGCATATTATTTGGTTTTTTCTAGTGATTTAAGCCTCAATGAGAACAACATTCATATTTTGACATAGATTATAAGATTTACAGAGTTATAAATGGTTCATAATACAATTATAGATTAGATATGGGACATATATTTATATATGGAGATAGAATTTTGGGTAATATTCCATTTATACATAGACATGTTTTAGGAAAAAAATTAAATATTTTCTCATATTCATAAATTTAAACACATAGAGGGGGATATGTCATGCATATGCATGAAATTTAATGGAACATGAGTTATACATTTTCAAGTTTGTATAAGATAAGATATATATTCATAACATTATTGAAGCAACCCAAAAAGAAATTTTTAGGAATTGTTAATAGAGTACACAATGAAAACATGTGAAGAGTCCACTACATCATCACACCATGCTCAATGCATCAACACATTCTTACATAAGATGAGTAAAAAAACCATAAATGGATTGGATCCATGAGATACTTATGCCAATATGACCATCATTAAAGGATTCCATAGAGAAAGGGATTGCCTAAATGGTGAAGCATCATTTGAGGGGTACTAGTGTGATGTCCCACACTAATAACCTTCAAACCTTTAGAAGGCACTCAATTTCCCCATCGAACCACCTTAGGGTCCTCAAACCAATACAATCATCTAATAAACCTATATGGTTATGACTTGGCAACTCATGAGGTAATAAGGTTTACTCAAATCCTTGGATATCCTTCACCTAGTTACCTAGCTAAGGTATGTCTCAACATAAAAATGAGTCATCTTATTGGCTATGATTGAGTATATAATATTTATAATAAGGAAGTACCATAACTAGTGTAACAAGTGTTAAAATAGAATTGATGATATCATCAAGCCAAGCTTTAGATTATTCTGACCACACAACATTTTAAGATCAATTAGTAGCTAACATCAATCCACTACCAAGGTGACCCAACATAAGACTATGAACATATAACCTTATGATCATATAATCAAAGGCAAGTTCAATTTTTTTCTCCGTTAGATCATGATGACAAAATCTAAAACTTTAGGGGTCATTACACCCATGCTCCATCACTTAGAAAAGTCCATCTTATTACATATGGCACAACAAAGGGAAAATGGTTATCATGGCCTCAAATATCCAAAATCCTAATTTCCCACATGAACACTTTCCATGTACCAAGATATGGTACATATTAATAAGAGAACACAACATACTTAACAATCCTATTTTACAACCAATGACTCATCCATATGGGGTTCTTACCAAGTATGAAACAAACACTAGTTATTACACTGGATCATCAATAATAGTATTACCCAATCATAATTTAATTAATGAATTCCTAACTAAGGGTCCTTCAAACTAACAATTCTATTCAACTCTAAAATTAATAACTATGAATGATTTGTCCAAGGGGATTAATGACTTATTGATATGTCAAATTTCATCATTAGGATAATAAATTTAGGCTAGCTATGGTTTGTGTTAACAATTAATAGCTACCACTTATCATATTGCTTACAAATGATCTATCCATTCCTACCAAGAATAATTTTCCCATAAAATTACATTGGTATTGGGAGTTCCAACCCATAAGACATATTCATAACCATTTATCATGGCTAAATTCACACCCATATAGGATAATAATAATTAATTAATTGTTTTGCTAGTTTGTTAAAACTTGATATAATGATATCAAAATGGAATGCATTGCATTATCATTCCATATTAGAAAGGGTAGTATTATAAAAATAAAATCATACATTTAGTTGTTTTCACAACTTAATGTGGAAATATAAACCACTAAAAATATCATCATAAAATGAGTTTCCACAAGGACATAACATAATGTATTTATAATTTAAAATTTCTAGAACTTAATAGTTTGATGTGGCCTTATTAAAAATATGCATGAATACATATATGAAATGAATTTATACAATTAATTGCTTAAGAAATAAGTGTTCCCAAACTTACAATTGCTAATATATATAAAAATAATGTTACATACACCTCTCAACTAACCAATGGGAAAGAAAGTAACATAAAGACCACATAATCAAATTTATTGAGGCTAGTTGAATAAAATTAACATATACATTTTCATATATTCTAGTTAGGGATATCATAGCTTTATATACCAAAACACATGGATAATCCTCCTAAAAATAATGGAATTACAAAACTTGAACTTAATCATGCTCAATGTTGAATCACTAAAATTTACAACTTGTAATATAACATAATCAATCATTAAGAAAGATTCATTAAAAAGTACAATGAGATACTACTGAATAAAAAGAGTGATAGCTTTAACATATGAATATATATGCAATCCTGAAGGTGTACACATAAGGGTCTAGTTTTTCTAACATAAAGGTATAAATGTTTGAATCAAGCATTCCAATATATGAGGACTGTAATAATTTAGTATTAAAATAAACTCAACCAAAAACTTAAAACCCCACAACCATTTAACAATAATGAATAAAATATTAAACAAGTGATAAAGATAAATAGGTAATCGAACATCCTAAAAGAAGAACAAACTTGCAACACAATCCCTGTATTGAAAGGGTGGAAATAGATGTGTCAACATAAAGCTGGCAATGTATCTTTCATTGTTAATAAATATTCTAAGAATCAAATTCTATTTTAATAACACAAGTTTTGAAAGGAAAAAAATCAATTAATTTAATCTCACATAAGTAAATGTGAGCAGCCCAATATTACATATTATTGTGCTTAGCCTTTTTACAAAAGAGCAATCATGCATGAACCATTATATCAACTTTCAATCAAATAGGGTAATGCATACCAGTGTAACTCCTATGAGACAAAATGAAATATGATTATAAAAATCATAATTATAATCTACAATAGCCAAGAGTACCTATGTTTCATCCAAACATAACTATTCTGCTACTTCAAAAAATTCACTCTCTCAATGAGTACTAGCATCCAAATTAAAATAACTTAATGAAATACATATGGCAGCTCAAAATACCTCCTTAAACATAAAATTTCAATTAATTCCAGCCATAATTAAATAAATTTAATTCCAAATGTGTGTGTGTGTGTGTGTGTGTGTGTGTGTGTGTGTGTGTGTGTGTGTGTGTGTGTGTGTGTGTGTGTGTGTGTCTATGTGCGCATGTGCATGCGTGTGTGTGTGCATGTGTGTGTGTGTGCATGCGTGTGTGCGTGCGCGCACACACGCGCACGCGCGTGTGTGTGTGTGTGCACGCGCGCGTGTGCGTGCGTGCGTGCGTGTGTGTGTGTGTGTGTGTGTGTGTGTGTGTGTGTGTGTGTGTGTGTGTGTGTGTGTGTGTGTGTGTGTGTGTGTGTGTGTGTGTGTGTGTGTGTGTGTGTGTGTGTGTGTGTGTGTGTGTGTGTGTGTGTGTGTGTGTGTGTGTGTGTGTGTAAATAATCATGAAATTCAAAAAAATAAAAGATTAGGTATAATTTAAACCACAATCCAAATAAACATATCATTAGACCTTGAAAACTTGATTATTTAATGGTGCCAGCTACCAGGGTCATGACATCCTCCCCTCGTTAAAGATCATCTATCATGATGACAAATTAGCAATCAAGAATCATGCTAAATGAAAAAGAGGGTCTCACACTCTTTTCACATAACATTACACTTTAAAATAAATCAATAGATAAATTAGGAATGTAACAACCAGAATCAGTATAAAAATCATACATACTACGTACTTCCATAGTCTAATAACAAAACAAGATATTTTTTCATACACTTACCTTCTTGGTATAACTAGAATATTTATCAAAATCACATCATGAGTAAACACATATCCTTACATTATTAAAATCCATAGGCTACATCTAGGACAACCATATCCTTCATTTAACTATTCCAGAAAACCATCCTTTCAACTTGGTTTCTTTTGTAAGGCCAAGGTGAGCAAGATGAAATATTGCACACATCTTTTCCAGCCATGAAACTAAAAAATATTTCAACTTAGATAACATGTAAATCATAATTTTTGTATGTCCTAAGGCCCCAATTTTTCTTAGGGAAAACATCAACACTTATAGCACTAAGGTTTTCTATCTTAACTTTGCCCTCATGATAGCAATCCACATCAACTTACCATCAATTAAGATCACTTCAATTATATTAGATATAAACTGTCTCTGATTGACCCAAAACTTATATAACCATTATTTTCAATACAAATTCAATATCTTTATCATACATTTACCTTTAAATAAGTTTAATTCTCATATCACAATTGATATAATTTAGACTCCTTTTTCTCCTCTATTCAGACTATTAATGAAATTTTCTTTTCATACCAATACCTAGTTTTTCCTGACTTAAAATCTTATCCACCAATTCAATCCTTCCTCATACACATTAGACCATTCATGGGTATAACCTATCTATTTATTCAATAAGAAAATCTCATTAGTATATTATTCACCAATAATCACTCTCAAGGTACTTCTTGGTACATTCAATTATAAGCTTCCATCATTAAATCCCTAAGACTTCACTTGGTCTTATTATCTCATAGGACTAATATAGCATCCAAAAAATATCAATAGTTTTATCCTTTGACAGATGATATTATTCATTTGAACTTTGTTTGATCCTTGTTGATGGATTGATGTCTTCAATGAGACCTTGTTCAGGTGACCAATGATCTTCAATTTATATGAGACAATTATCTAGTCTCTTAACAAACTCTATCAATAATTATATAAGTCAATATTAGAGAGAAATGGGATTTTTAAAATCATATTCAAACATATATGAGCTTATTGATACACTTTTGAGAATCTATGAAGCTTCTTTTAGCACAAAATCTTTTATTGACAATAAAAATGTTGACTATGATTATATTTTCACATAGACGTGTTTAACAAATCCAAATCGATGCCTATCTAAGTGGAATAGAACACTTACATGAACTTTTAAGGAGTGAGTGCTATCAGCTTGAATATCTACAGAGAAAACTCAAACATTTTTTCTAAGCCTGTAGGTAATGACAATTTATTTTATCACAATATTTATTAACAAATTCCTATGACCTAGCATAATTTTACCAAAATGCTAATAGTGTCAGTGTTTCACACTATATGTATAGTTTTTGGTAGATCCATGACTATAGACCCTTTCAAACTAATCACTGGCACTTAACAACCTTCAATGGATTACGTTATGAGCATAATCAATAGACTATGCTTAGCATACAACTTTTCTTTACAAATCAAGCTAGACTATTATTTGAAAACAATTTAAATCACATCAAGAACTTATATTATCTAATATAATTGGTCACATTCCTTTCATAATACTACAATTGATGCATAAAAATCTTTCTCAACTATATATGCAAACCTCTCAAATTATTGCAAAACCATCCATAATTTTTTTGAACAATTAAAGGACATTTTATCACATAATTATATACACAAGTCTACGACACCATTTTATTAGGAATAACATTATACCAATGAATACCTTAGAGATCAATTCAATAGGGGTTACCATTGTGAACTCTAGAGATCAATTTGATGAAGTATAAATCTGGTCACTATATTTATAATGACCTATAAACAAATTATTTTATAATATTTATCAATTCATAATAAAGATCATACCTAAAATGATAATCAAATATGAGATGTCAAATCCTTAATAGAAACAATAATTATTTGGAAATCTCTAATTACGTGTAGACTAAAATCAAATCTTCATAAAAATTGAAACTTATAGATTCATAAATACCATCATTCCTCCAACCACATAATCAAGAGATCGAGAACCATCAAATATTTGAAATATGTCTCCTTTATTTATAAAATATCCAATATCTCATTTGCAATATTATAAACTCATGTTGTTTTCATACATATTCCTTGGCCTGAAAAGGCCTTATTCATTCTTTTTCTCTCTATCTTTCTCTTCACTATTACAATAACTTTATACTCATATCACTCTCTTAGTTATATTCTATGGACCATGTATCTTGAAATGACGTTTCCTAACTTGGACTTTGTTTACCTAAAATGTCTCAATCAACTTGATATTCTTTCAACTAATTTATTATTCTTTGCAATGTGAGGTTCTATGACTTATCTTATAGTCTTTTTTATGTAATATTTGATCCAATTAAATATTTAGACCTAATTTAATGATATAAAGAATATTTACAACCTATCAGTAGGATTTTATGGTTGTGACTAAAATGTGTATGCCCTTTCCACATGGCCTTTGACCTACTTTAATTTCATTATTTGGAGGGAAAATCCATACTTTATCCATGACTATACAAAATATGGAGAAGCCTATGTGGCTTCTTTATTATCAAACATACACATAACATCAAAAAATAACTTATATATAAATTGGAATATGATGCTCTTGTAACAAATTTCCTAGGTAGAAGTTTGAGATCTTGCTCAAAATATTTTTTCTTCTTCTTCCTCCAATTGTATTTTACTAGTTCATTATTAGCTAGATTCTTTTCTCCTTCTTCAATCTTATTTCTTAATTTCTACTTGTTCTTCATGTTATCCTCCAAGATGAGTTTTTATCTTTGTCTTTCTTCTATTTGAGATTTCTCAAGAGATTTATTTGCTTCCATGTTCTCCTCCTCAACTGCCAACCCTACACAAACACAACTCAACCAATAGTTAAATATTAAAAAATTGAGATTGTTGAGTTTGATCTTGCCTACTTGACCCTTCTCCTTCATTATATATGTCTTCATTCATCAAATTAGGTGTTTCTTATTCGCATTTCATTATTTATTTATTTAAAGCATCTTCTAATTTTAATATCTCCTCTTCCAATTTTTATAAACTCTCATAAATAAACAAAGGATTAGGCATTTCATCTTTCAAATATTCCTTCCTTTTTAGACCTTCAAATAGGATTAAAAATATTCTTATTCACTCACTTTCATATCTTCTACCTCATTTAATCTATCTTTCTCATGATCCATTAATGAAAAAAATTATGATTAATCAAAATCAACATCATTATCTAAACAAAAATAACTTTCATCTTCACCTTGTACCTAGTTTTCTTCACAAAGTTTGTCCTTTTCAACATGAAACTCCTTAAATGCATTCTTAGAACTAGAATTAATTACCTTCACATTCTCTTTTTTGGATTGCCTAACTATTATCCTTAACTATCTTTTCAAACTCTTAACCTCTTTTTTCTTTCTTCTCCTTTCAATAATTTCCTTTACTTGCCACATGGCTATTTTTTGAACACATATCCCTACTAATTTTACATTAAATCTCCCAACCTCTACTGCAAAATTTACAAAATTTATTTTATCATCTGAATATCTTCTTTTAATTCTTATTTTCTTTGTTTTCTTATGCTTTGTTTTTATTTCTTAATTTATTACTTTACTCCTTCACCAATATCTTCACCCAAGTCTTTTTCACCTTGGTCTTTTGGTCTCCTCAAGTCCTCACCGAGGTCTTTTACACCCTAGTCTATTGATCCTCCTTAATGGCTTCACTTAGCCTATCACTGAGTCAATGGTCTACAAAAAATACTTTAACCAATATCATTAAGTCATAAGTCCAAGTTTCCTTACCTCGGATCTTCCTTTCAATCATTCACTGTGCTCTCTTAATCTTGCTCTTGAGCTTTACAAGCTCTTCTCTTCTCTTGTCAAGTCTTGAATAGCTATAAGACTTACTTTATCTTGTTATATTCTCAAAACATAAACTCAAACCAAATATCAAATTTTAATCATACCTTTCTTCAACATGGTTTTCTAGTGATCTAACACCATAAATGATACTAATCCACATCAACTTACCATCAATTAAGATCACCTCCATTATATTAGACATCAACTTTCTTTGATTGAGCAAACACTTATATAACCACTATGTTCAATACAAATTCAATAGCTTTGTAATACATTTACCTTTAAATACGTTCAATTCTCATATCAAAATTGATATAATTTACACTCCCTTTTCTCTGTTATTCACACTATCAATGCAATTTTATTTTCATAGCAATACCTAGTTTTTCTTGACTTAAACTCTTATCCACCAATTCAATCCTTCCTCATACACATCAAACCATTAATGGGTATAACCTATCTATTTATTCAATAAGAAAATATCATTAGTCTATTATTCACTAATAATCACTCTCAAGGTACTTCTTGGAACATTAAATTATATGCCTCCATCATTAAATCCCTAATACTTCACTCGGTCTTAATATCTCACAGGACTAATATAGCATCCAAATAGTATAAATAGTTTTATCTTCTGAAAAATGATATTATTCAATTGACCCTAGTCTAATCCTTGATGATGGGCTGATATCTTCAATGAGACCTTGTTCAGGAAACCAATGATCTTCTTCAATTTATATGAGACAATTATCCAACCTCTTAACAAACTCTGTCTATAATTTGGGAATTCAATATCAAAGATAAATGGGCTTTTGAAATCATATGCATACATATATGATCTTATAGATACACTTTTGATCCATACAAGATGAATCAAACTCTTCTGAGGATCTTTGAAGCTTCTTTTAGTATAAAATATTTTTTTGACAAAAAAAATATATACTATGATTATATTTTCACATAGAAGTATATGACAAACCCAAATTGATGCCTATCTAAGTGTAATATAACACTTCCATGAACTTTTAAGGGATAAATTTAGTCAACCCAAATATCTATAGAGAAAACATGAACTTTGTTTCCAGGCATGCATATAATGACAGTTTTTTTATAAAAATATACCAAAATTTTCTTGAAATGATAATAATATCCATGTTTCACATTATATAAATAAATTTTTATAGATCCTTGACTGTAGACCCTTTCAAACTAATCATTGACACTTAACAACCTTCAATGGATTATATTATAGGCATAATCGATAGACTGTGCTTAGCATACGACTTTTCTTTACCAATCAAGCTAGACTGTTATTTTAAAATAATTTAAATCACATCAAGAGATTATATTAACTAATATAACTGGTAACATTCCTTGCATAATACTAAAATAGATGCATAACATTTTTTCTCAACTATACATACAAACCTCTTGGACTATTGTAGAACCATCCATAGTTTTTTTAAATAATTAAAGGCCATTTTGTCCTAGAATTTTATACACAAGTCAATCACACCATTTTATTAGGCATAACATTACCAACAAATACCTTAGAGATAAATTTGATGGGAGTTACCATTTTAAACTCTAGAGATCAATTTGATGGAGTATAAATCTATTCACTAGATTTATAATGACCCATAAATAAGTTGATTTATAATATTTATCTATGCATAATAAATATCATAACTAAAATGATACTCAACTCTGAGATATCAAATACTTAATAGGAACAATAATTCTCCAACAATCTTTAATTACGTGTAGACCAAAATCAAATCTTCATACAAATCGAAACTTGTAGATTTATATAGACCATCATTCCTCCAACCACATAGTCAAGAGGTTGAGAACCATCAAATATCTAAAATATGTCTCCTTTATTTATAAAATCTCTAATATCTCATTTAAAATATTACAAGTTCATGTTATATACATACATATTCCTGGGCCTAAAAAGGCCTTATTCATTATTTTTCTCTCTATCCTACTCTTCACTATTACAATAGCTTCATGCTTATATCACTCTCCTAGTTATATGCTATAGACCATATCTAGTGAGACAACTTTTCCTAATTTAGACTTTTTTTACCTAAAATGTCTCAATCAACTTGATATTCTTTTAGGTAATTTATTATTCTTTCCAACGTGAGTTTCTATGACTTATCTTCTAGTCTTTTTTTATGTAGTATTTGATATAATTAAACATTTGGATATAATTTTACAATATAAAGAATATTTACAACCTATCAGAAGGCTTTTAAGGTTATGACTAAAAAGTGTATGCCCTTTACAAGTGGCCATTGACCTATTTTAATTTCATTATTTGGAGGGAAACTCCATACTCTATCCATGACTATACAAAATAGGGAGAAGACTAAGAGGATTCTTTATTGTCAAACACACCCATAACATCACAAAATAACTATTATATACAGTGGGATATGATGCTCCTACATCACCTCACCTTGGCAAGCTAGTCAAAAAATCATTTTTCTTAATGTAGTACCATAAAACATTCACCTAATTTATAGCCACCTATACGACTAGATAATTGGTCAATCCATGTATAAATATGCATTATAGGTTGTAATTACCAAAATTACTTTGACATTTAACAAAAAAATAGTGTTTTTATCACTCTTTGACTGTAAATTCATAGATATTAGCTTAAATAAAAATAAATACATATTCAATAATTCCATCATAGCCACAAACTCATAGCCAAAATTTTCAATAGAAAAATATTTTTTAGCAGAACCTTCCTCATTATGAGGAAATATTACCACAAAATTAGCAACTTCCATAATAGTTGCCCAAAATAAATCCAATAGATTTTCACAAAATCCTTGGATTTGAGGTGTTATTTCACCACAACATTTTAATGTTACATGTATGTATGTATGTATAAAAATATGCTCATAATTTTATATCATCCTAATAAATGCTAAATAACACAACACTCATGCAACTAAGTGGCATTGCCACCACCTATAGTATGCCTCACATATACTTATTTCATTCATTCTAGAATGAAAATCAATAATAATAACCATACTACTATGGTACCCACAACATGTGTTGTGTATGCATACCTTCTTGGTAACATTCATCACAGAATGTCAACAAGAATATAAATCCATCAAACCATGGTTACTTATCTTTCACCATTTACCATTCATGGGTTAGTGTAGCATCCCACACCAACCACCTCAAACATCTAAGAAACCATACCGGGAATTTACATGCAACCCTAAGGTTTTTTACATGCTCTCTATAAGTTTTTTAGATTACATGATGGTTACATGGATTAAAATACCACCATCTCACTGCACTTACCTCATGATAGCATAATAAAGTACATAAAAAAATGCCTAGTCAAGACTTAACATTTATCCTCATGAGGATAAAATTAGTATGCATTCCAACCATGCTTAACAAAATATAAATATTTGTTTTTAAAAAAATAATATCAAGTATATACAATAATACATGGTACACAACATGGTTGAACTTACCAATTATCGCATGCCAATAAATCAGAACATTCATAAAAAACATTATTTTTAGGTAATTTAACCACTACCTTATGAATATCACACTTAAATTTACAATTCAATACATACTTGTATTTCATCATGTATATTCTTGTTTTTCTTCATAAAATTCCAATTTTTAGGACCAATACATACTTTTACAAGACTACATAAAGAAATTTCATAATTTTATTTGTAAAATAACCTCAAAGAGGCAGGTAAAATAATACTCAATCCAAAAGGTGGCCATTATGAAATAATATCCCATGGTCATCCTGTGGCACTCATAGTGCACAAACCATATGAATTAGGCACCTACTCATGCAAAGGGGATGAGTGAGTTTTAATCCTATGTGAGACTCCACTCCCTAGCCTGTACCTAGTCTAATCATCCTAGATATATTTTTCTCTTCACCCTAAACCTCCTACTTGAATCAAAAATCAATGCTAGAGTATTGATGCATAATCACACAAAACAACACATTCATTATACCTTGGTAGATATTTAATTGCAAAGGTTAATGTTAGAAGGAAAACTATATCATAAAGTGGTTCATGATCACAACATATTATCAAATCATATACATAAACAATACAAACATTCAATGGGAAATATGGAGGTTCACAAAGAAAATATATTCGTACAAAACAAGAAGTTACCAGTTTACATGATTAACGTAACCAACAAAATGTAAAATGTTTACACATCATACAATAATTTTACATGAATTGAAGGGAAATATAATATTATGACACACATTTAGATCATTATGTTTGTTAAATTATGCTAATCTTTTTTTACATCACACCACACCACGTAAACACATTGGTAAGTAAATTACAAGGGTCCATGGTCTTCATTGGTCTATCTGATGTCCAAATGTCATCTAAGATGACATAAAATATCCAAGATATAACATCATGCTCAATTTCATAAAAACCTTGTTTCAAGGAAGGGTGTGTCTCATTGTAGCCCATAAATCTATATCCATAAATCTCAGAAAGTTACCAATAAGGTTTGTACCTTATGGATTAGGTAGATCATGCTATCGGATAATAGTAGAGATCCCCAAAACTCCTTCACTTGCCCAATCATGCAAGTCATATTCACCCACTAGGCCCTCCAAGCTTAAGTTACATCCTTGGACCTCCTAGGATTATTATATCTTAATTATAAAAAGATGGCCTACCCATACAAGTCACTTATAATCACCAAACATGGTTTCATGACGTCAACAATAAGCTCTATCACTATCCTTATAATTAACTAATGTTAACAAGTTAAGGATTGATTAGTATTGCTTTCATTAACATAACATAAACTAAGGGAAATGATGAACTTAACCAAGGCTCCAGATGAATAATACATCACCATCATGGAAGTCATATTTTCCACAACCATAACATAACTTGAATCACACAATACATCCTCATGGATGTAAAATATAAATATATCCATGAGTATCATCACATCGTCGTGGATGCCAAAACTCAATTCAAAATAAAATAAACATCACATAGATGTGATTCACAACCAAGGGCATTTGTACCTCCTTATGGGATTAAAACCTACCCATGATCAAAATAACTACATTGTGGAATTAAACTATATCCACACACTCAATATCTTCCAGCATTTTGAGTTAAAAAACTACAAGCTCTTTCATACAACTCGAAGGGCCAAAATCACATAGCAACCCAAGAAAAAATGTAGTTGAATATGTATATTTTCATCATCTTATTTTTATGATGCATAATAATTATTCACCTCTAGGATACCATGGTTGAAATTCATCTAACCACACCTGAGTTTCCAACCTAAAACCCTATCCAGACATACCTTGTAAGTCCATTAATTGAAACAAAATAATGTTCCTAAGAATTAAACATAATACTTAGTAATTTATTTTCTTGATGCCACCCATCAAGTGTAGTAACACACAAGCAAAGCAATAATATACCATTACTTACCTCAGCCATCAACAATTACAACTAGATAACTCATAGCTCATCCATGACAAATGCTAATAAAATGAGCAAAATGAATAAGGAACAACCCTTTGATGTTAGTACCAAACAATAGAGGATTTAGCAATGCCTTGTAAGGTCATTTTATTTTAGATCTCTATCATGGCACCAATTAGTGAATCAAACTAACATATATACACAGCTACAAATTAAACTATTACATACATGAAATAGTTCAACATACCTTTGCCAAGGTTTATCATAATGGTTCCCCAAAATGTAACTTGCTTGTAACAACATTTCTCAACTAGGAGTAACTCAAACCCTTGAATACATTATTACTCCACTTATAACAATACAACTTACAAGGGGCATGTTAGTTCCTTAATTCCATCATCATTGAACTCTTTTTAACAACTCAACCGAATATTTAGTTTTTTAAATAATGAGTTATAATAGTCTCAGCTATGGGGATAGTAATGGTTATCACCACCATTGATTAGTTATAGATCCTCAAAGGCTCAAGACATTCCTTTGACAAGAAGAAAACACAAGCTTGACTGATTCACCCATGAGACTAGCTCCCTATACCCAATCTATCCCTCTAGGTTAGAGTCAACCCTTATTCCTCCTAGGGTCATAATTCTCTAGGCATATAGTGATGGGTTTCCCATACAACCCATCAAAATACTCCAGACACTATTTACCTTATTCTAAGATCAAATCCTTTACCACTTATCTCCCATTTACCTTATCATACAAGCTAATGGTCAACAAGTTAGGCTTGTCTAAATGCAACCAAAAATGAGAAGGGCTAACCCAATCAAGGCTAAGGTAGATATCAATGTCCGTCATGGGAAGTTTATACTCCCATCATCTTGGTGTCATAAAAATAATCATAAAGTCAAACACATTAGCCATTACACCCTAAATGTTGATATACTCATGTATACACACCTTCATGCATTAGATGCATCACCATATTTTACACCCATATAAATAGGTGGTAGGAACCTCTTGAGTTCATTGATTTTTGGTAAACCACAATCAACACCCTCACATGTAGCCCATGTCCATTTACAAATTCCATCTCAAATGGGCAAATCTTTAGGAACATTTTTGAGATTGCTTTGTACATGTTCCTATTTCTAATCATTCCTTGAATGGATTCACAAGTTATTATAGCCCTTATGAGGAATTCTTCCTACCTTTTAGGATACCTATCCCTTGGATATGTTCATAATGATCACCATCTAATTTGACCTTATCTTTGATTCATGAATCACCATATAACTAATACAGGTATATTTCCATTTATACCATTTCCTTAGATATCCAAAATCTTAATTATCCACATGAACACTTTGGGTTGACCAAACCATAGTACATATGTAGAAAAGGATGAAACATCATTAACCATCCTATTTTACAACCAAGGACTCATCCATATAGGGTTCTTACCTAGTATGAAATAAACACTAGTTGTTACACTCGTGATATAGGTAGATTCATGTACAATTCCATTTTGAAACTCTTCAATTTATGGTTAAACCACTTGCACATCAAAGAATTCATCAAGATATTTTTGGTGCTTCTTTCAAAATGTAAAATAGAGTCTGGATGCTTGAGATATAGCTTGTTGAAGTTTTCTTCTGACAAGTGAATAATATGTGTCAAAAAGTGACATGGCATTGTTTAAATATGCCAAGTGGTCCAATAATCATTTGACATGTGGCAATATGAATTTGTAAAAAAAATTAGTTTGGTGTTTGGTTTGTTGATAGCCTCTGGTCTTTGATAGGTGGTCATATGAGGATCTATGGGCCCTGATATTTGCTCGTTAGGGGCCCTTAGTGAGGGTTAGCACACTCTTGTGGAAGGGTGCCTTGGCCTCCCAAACTTCACATATTAATGTTTATGAAATTTTATTTAAGCCACAAAATTTTCTCAAACCCCACCAATGTGGGATAATTTTTTTACACTTTGTATTAATAATCCTCATACCAACACGTGACAGAGTCACAAACCATCAAGCGAAGTTTCCACACCATCTACCTTCACCATATACACTGTGGAAAGACCACATCCTACCCAAGAAATCTCCAATGGTGGCCTAATTTAGGCATCATGTTAAGCTAAGCACCTAAGTCTCCTCCAAAAGGGATGTCAGCATTTTTTAAGGAAGCCGCCAACCTTAAAAAGGACATGATGTCGATTCCATTTACAAATGTGTGATAAAGACAAGTTCAAAGTGCAAAAAGAGAAGGTCGACACCTTTAACCCTACACCCAGCAAGCAAAATTGATAAGCTTTGACTACTTGAGCCATGGGCTTCTAAGTGTTATATAAGGAGTGAAATTCCATTTGATAAAAAACATTTAGCTGACTGTGTAAAATGAAACTAAGAAGGTTAGAATCTTGATTATGCCTTCTACGGCCCTGGGCCATTAATTTTTGGGTCTAAGAGATATTTTTATAGGTAGGTAGAGACTAGAGAAGGAGAATTGAAGACTTGAATTTAATTTGTAAGCCATTTGTTTCCAAAATTAATGGAAATAGTCCTCACTTCGAGTGGACTTAGAGATATAGGCTATTGAAGCCAAACTCTATTATCAATTCACTAGTGAATTCTTCTAATTGTCTCTACTATTTTATAATTTTGATCTTCATTTTAATTCTAGTTTTTATTTCATTATTAAAAATTAAATAGAAAAGTCAAGAAATTAGTAGATTTTTTTAAAGTGACAAGTGTTATTAGATTTTTGCAACACTTGCAATTTTAGTTTTCAGATCAGATTTTTGGTATCAGAGCAGTTGTTATTAATAGTGGTTACTAGTGTATGTTGACAAGGTATAAATCCAAAAAGGGTGAAGGAAAACACACTAAGTATAATTTGGAGATTGGCTCAAGGTGTGCTTTAGGGATGGTTGAGGAAGAGATGGAATCTGAATAAGCTTTCCACTGAGCCTTCATGGAGATGAGAAGCATGGTTGAGGAACTTACCATGATAAACAAAGGAAATTTGAAAATGGAAAAAGTGATTCACAAGAATCGAAAGGTAAAGAAACTAAAAAACCTTCTTCTTCAGATGATGGTAAAAAAAATATGGAATCTCTTCTTTCACTAAAATTGGATATTAAATTTGAATTATCAATGTTTAATGGCAAAGTTAATGCTAAAAAGTTGGATAATTAGGTCAAGCAGATTGAAGTTTATTTCAGGGTCTAAAAGATTGTAGGGGATGAGTCCAAAATTCATTTGGCTACTCTTCGTATGGGAGGCATAGCTCTCATCTAGTGGGAGAGTAAGTTGAATGAATCCAAGCTTCAAAAAGGTAACTTGATTTATACCTGGAATGAATTTGTTGAAGAAGTCAGAAAGCAATTTTATCCTTTAGGCTATATGCAACAAGCCATGATGGATTGGCAAAGTTTCAAACAAGGAAAAGGCCAAAATGTTCAAGATTATACACAAGAATTTAGGAGAAAATATTTAATTTTGAATGTTCCTCTTTACACATAAGAAACGTTGCTAAAATATATAGGTAGGCTACATAGTTACTTAAGACATATGATTCTTATGTTCAATCCCACTAATTTAGATGCAGTATGTGTTCAAGCCACTCATTTAGAGGCTAGAGGAAAACAACCAAAATATTTTTTCCTAAAGTTAAAAATAAGCAATCTAATGTTAAGCAATCCAAAGAGGAATGTTCATTAGGAAAGGGTAAACAAAAATCCACTTTTACTATTAAAAAAGAAGGAAAACCAATTATTAATCATTGCAAGAAAATTCATGATGAGTCTAAGTGTTGGAAACTACACCCTAAGTTAAGGCCTAAAAGGTTTCAGAAGAAGGAAAAGAATACTAATGCTATGACTTAGGATTTAGGTTCAGATTGAGGTGATGAAACTAAGATCACAACCATGGGATTACATAATGATTCTTCTCTTTCAGTTTCTAGCATTAAGTCATTAAATGATGTATCTTCTTCTAAACAAAATTCTATGCATGTTGATAAGAAAAGAAATGAATTATTCCACATTAGAGTTATTTCAAAACATACTAAGATTGACACTCTATTTGATAGTGGTTCACAAGCAAATTTAATTTCTGAAGAGGTTGTTAAGAAGTGAGGCTTACAAACCAATCCCCATCTGAATCCTTATCCACTGAGTTTGTTGTGTGACAATACGAAGCTACAAGTCTCACAAACTTGTAGACTGAGGTTTGCCATCACATCCAAGTTCATATATGAGGTTGAGTTGGATGTTGTCCCATTAGACATATGTGGGATCGTTTTGGGAAGCCCATGTCTTTATTATAGAAAAGCAATCTTTTATAGAGATGAGAATAAGTACTTTCTTGTTAAGGAAGGCATTGAATATATAGTCAGAGCACATCACATTAAAACAAGTCTTTCCTTGGTTACAACAGGGCAAATGAAAAGACTAGTTAATTCAAGAAAGATTTTTTATCTCACGTTGATTAAGTCTAAGGAAAAAGAATATTCTCAGGGTTTGGAAAATTGTGATCCTAAACACAAGAATGAATTGGTTGAAATCATTTCTACTTATGATGATGTATTTTAGGATCCTAAGGGTTTTCCCACTAAAAGGGGAGTTCAACATGAAATTTATCTATTTAATATTCTCCTCTCCCTAACATTGGCATGTATAGGTTATTAGTGGTGGAAAATGAAGAAATCAAAAAATAGGTAATGGATCTATTGGATAGAGGTATTATTCATCCAAGTTCATCTCATGTTCGTTTTCCAATCATTTTGGTGCCAAATAAAGATGGCACTTGGTGAATGTGTGTTAATTTTCATGTTTTGAACAAAATTACTATTAATAATAGTTACCCTCTTCCTCATATTGATGATTTATTGGATCAATTAAAATATGATATTTATTTCACTAAGCTAGATTTGAGAAAAGGAAATCATCAAGTAAGAATTAATGAAGGTTAATTATGGAAAACTGCCTTTAAAACAAAATAGGGATTGTTTGAATGGCTTGTTATGCCTTTTGGGTTGTCTAATGCCTTGGCTACATTCATGAGATTGATGAATGATGTTTTTAAATAGTTCCTTGATGATTTTGTTATAGTTTGCTTTGATGATATATTGATTTTCAGCAAGTCTTGGGAAGATCATGTGATCCACATTAAGAAAGTCATGGATACATTACGAAGGGAAAAAAATTATTTAAAAATGTCAAAATGTGAGTTTGGCAAGACCTCTTTGATATATTTGGGTTACATTATAGGACATGGTAAATTAAAAATTAATCCTACAAAAGTGGCAGTCATTGTTAACTATCCTACACCCACTAATACAACTAAGGTTAGAAGTTTTCTCAGTGCAGTACAATTTTGGAGAAATTTCATTGCTCAATTTTCATTTATTGCATCACCTTTGCATTCTTTGACAAGTGTGAAATAGGTCTTTTAGTGGGGAGGCAAGCATCAAAAGGCCTTCGACACTTTGAAATAAAATATAAGTACTGCTCTAATCTTGGCACTTCCTAATATACAACAACCATTTGAGATCAAGATAGATGTAAGTGAATATGATATGGGAGCTATTTTAATGCAAGGTAAGAAACTAGTTTGTTATCATTCTGAAACCTTCACAAGTGCAGTAAGAAAATATCCAACTTATGATAAGGAATTGTATGTATTGGTTCAAAGTGTTAAAAAATGGAAACATTACTTAATGGGAAAATAAAAAATAATACATACAGATCATCAACCCTTACAATATCTCCAATCACAAACCAAGCTACAATAGTCTAGACATTTTTGTTGGATGGGTTTTTTACAACAATTTCATCTTGTGATTAAGTCTAAAAAAGGTATTCAGAATAAGGTTGTAGATATGCTATATAGGTCTCCTATGGTTGTTACATCTATTCTTTTACAACATGGTTCTTTGTCTCATGAAAGTTATAAAGAATAGTATGTTAATGATCTTTATTTTCATGACATCTATAAAGAATTGATGAGTAGTAAACAAGTAGAATAATTGGACTATCATGTACATATTGATCTTTTATATCATTTGGGTAAACTTTGTATTCCTCAAAATGAGAGGGCACACATGATTAGAGAAGCACATACTTCTCTTATTTTTGGTCATTTTGGAGTTACTAAAATGGTTGCACATTTGAAAATGCATTGTTACTGGCCCCGTATGTAGGAACATGTTGCCAAATATATTAAAAGATGTACTCTTTATGCCACAAGCAAACCTAGTAACAGGAAACTGGGACTTTACACTCCTCTACCTATTCCTACTCACCCATGCGAAAGTCTCTCCATGGAATTTGTTGGGGGTTTGCTTATGACACAAAGAAAACATGACTATTTATATGTGGTTGTGGATAGATTTAGCAAGATGTGTGTTTTGATTCCTTACACTAAGCAAATTACTAAGAAAGGCATTACACACTTGTTAATTAAACATGTATGAGTTCATTTTGGGTCGCCTACATCAATAATTTTTTATCAGGATTCTTAGTTCATTATGGAGTTTTGGTCAACTTTGTGGGGACTAATGGACACTAAATTAAAAAAGAGCACTACATTTCATCTACAAACTGATGGGCAAATAGAGGTTGTGAATAGCATTATGGTACATTTTCTTAGGGGTTATAGCAATAAACATCTAAAGTTATGGGATGAACAATTGTGTTACATATAGCATGCATATAAGCAGGCACTTCATTTTTCTACTATGAAATCTCCATTTGAAGTTTGTTATGGATAATTGCCTAAATTACCTCTAGATGTTTGCTATGGATAGGATACAACTATTGGTAAACCAAAATAAGCCATTCAAGCTAAGAAGTTCATTGAACAAATACAACTCATACATCAGACTGTTCATACTCAATTGGTGAAAATTCAAGCCAAGTATAAAGCCAGACATGAAAAACATCGTGTTGATCACCAATTTGTTGTAGGTGATATGGTATGGCTTCACATCAATAAGGAAAGACTGACAAGTGAAGGTAAAAATTTGAAACCAATCCGGTATGGTCCTTTTCAAATTATAAAAAAAATTGGCACAATTGCTTTCCAGTTAGATTTACCATCTTACATGAAGATTTTTTTAGTTGTAAATGTGGAAAATTTGAAATTGTATGGGCCTCAAATGATAATTGATCATGATGAAAGTGTATCCATTGCTTCTATTGATGATTTTGCTCTTGAATATCTAATAAAATTGTAGGAATATACTATTCTTGATAGGAATGTGTAGATTTCATCGAGAGGTGATGTTGAGTATCTTCATGTTGGTCTAAAAGGGATGCACCCAAACAAGGCTAAATGGATGGAAGCCGAAAGGGTGAGGGAGAAATACCCTCACTTCATTAACAATTAATTTCAACCTTTAAAGGTCTAAAAGTTCTTAGTGGGGAGGAGTGATCTAGGCAGATCCATGTATCATTCCATTTTGAAAGTCTTCAATTTATGGTCAAACCACTTATGCATCAAATAATTCATTGATAGCTTTTTGGTGCTTCTTTCAAAATGCAAAACAGAGTCTAGATGCTCAAGATATAGCTTGCTAAATTTTTCTTGTGACAGGTGAATAACAGGTGTCAAAAAGTGATGTGGCATTGTTTAAATATGCCAAGTGGTCCAATAATCATTTGACACATGGTAATTTGAATTTGTACAGAAAAATTGGTTTGGTGTTTGGTTTGATGATAGCATCTAGTCATTGATAGGTGATCATATGAGGATCTATGGACCCCACTATTTGCTCACTAGGGTCCCTCAGTGAGGGTTAGCACACTCTTGTGGAGGGGTGTCTTGGCTTCATAATATTCACATATTGATGTTTGTGAAATTGTTTTTAAGCCACAAAGTTTTCTCAAA
>JARHVA010008223.1:400000-407500 GCA_037957365.1 Torreya grandis
ATTGGGTTACCTGTATTCTTCTTGATAATATCATTTTCATTCTTTAGGTTATAAAATTTTTCCTCTATACTCTTTATTTCCAACATGGGTCCCTTTAAATCATGTTTTTGACATAAATTCTCACACAATATTTTCAATATTTTAATGTATATTTTCAATATTTTAACGTATATTTTCATGAGTTTATGATCTTTCATAAACCACCTGAGGATGTTTTTATGCAAATATAAATCACCCAAAACTGAAATCATCTTTTTACTAGTATATTCCTCTAAAAATTCCTTACCCCCTCACTTATTTCACTTTCCCCTCATAATTTTCCATCTTTTTCACCTTTCAAAATACATAGTCCTTTAGCTACTTGCTCCATATTCCCAATGGGATATTCCATATTATACTCAATTTCATACATACCTTTCACATACATGACACATAATTTCTCATTTTATTTCATAGGTGTCTTGATAACAACCATTTTATCATGATTCCCTTAACCACCCCCTTTAGAGACATTGTTTTTAGCCATAACAAAATAATATTAACCAATTTTATTTTTGAAGTAAGAACTAGCATCATATGCTTATAATAATTATACAATATAAAATTTACTTCATGATGTGGAGGAATATCCATTCTGTCTAATTGATGTCTATGATATAGCTTTCAATGGGCATCAAAACACAAAAGTGGGATACTAAGAACATGGTGTCTGAAATAGTTTAAAAAAAAATAATAATAGGCACATAAGACCTTGTACCTTTCATAAATTATGATAAATAACATAACTTATTTGGATAATTCATAATAAAAATGAGGTATTCAGTCTCAAATTTTTATAGTATAGTTAAAAATTATATGAATCCTCTTAGTAGTTTTCATAAATAGAAACTGCAATTTTCAAATCATGTTTTCCCATTAACATTTAAATTTTTGTCTATCACTATCTTTTCTATAATATGTATTATTTAAAAATTTATATCCTATTATATAAGATTCATTAAAAATATGTTGATATATTTGGAAAATTTTGAAATCACTTACAATAATTAAAACAATAAAACTACAAGTATGTACCATTTTAAATTTTATTTATGGTAGTAGTCTTAAAGGTGTATGTGAATTAAGAATTACATTTGATTTGAGTATAAGAATTGTTGAAGGTGGAGATTATTCACAAATGATGCATGATATACAATTTTAGTTTAATAGTATATTAGAGGAAATTGGTATAAAATATAATGAGTATGCTAATCAAAGAAGAAGAGAATATAATTTTTTAAGTTGGTACCCTTGTTTTGAACCATTTTATGTAAATTAAAATTATAAAAGGAAATTATAAAAAACTCAAATTGATGAAGATCAAGACTTAACATATTTTAGAAAATTTATTAGCTAATGATTATGGAATTAAAGTCACAAATAGAGTGTATATATCTCTAATTTTTAATGTTTCATATTTATATCCATATGTGCCATAACACACAAGTGAGGAACTTCATACACGTAGACCTCAAATATTGATTGGAAAGAGCAACTACTGGTCAAGAAAAAAAAATCAAATAAATTATGGACACATGGATTAGAAAATAGGTAATGAATATAATGAGTAAGTTAAATGGAAAAATAGAGAAGATAAATATGTAACTTGGACAAGTGCATCTGATATTTCCAAGAATTATATATTACTTGAGAAACTTGAAATTTCATGATCAGGAGCTCATGGATAACTCTATTTACTCTAGGTGTTTTGTGAAAGTTCATCCAAGTTGTATGAGAAATATTGTATGACCCAATTAAAAAAATACGAATTTTTTTTCAATTTTTCAATAAACGGCCTTAGGTAACATTTTGGTTTTATTCTCTAAGATAACAACAGTCACATTTGGTGGTCATGACTCATAGGTCACATTGGTTACATTTTGTGCCCATAACTATTAATTTAAATATAATAAGGACCTCTTTCATATTTATTCTCCTTATCCTCTAACTCTAATAGAATCCACATCATAGTCTCAAAGATTATTAGATGTCATATGCATATTTTCGAACTAACCATATTTTTATGGGAGTTGTTTATTATTCCATAAATGTTAAATGATCATGAATATGTCTTTATCCAATGGAAACCATAAAAACCAAATAAATTCAAATTTTAATTTTAAATTCCAACAAGACCACATAAATTCAAATAAAGTTTAAAATTAAAAATGGAAAAAATGATGGCATGATTTTAAAAGTTTAGGATTGTCACAACAATCATACCCTAATTATAGATTTCAAATCAAATGGTGGGTAAAATTTTTGGATAGACATGGAAAATATATTAATTATATTTTATTAGTTCATGAGACCCAAGACCTCAAGTTTAACACATATAAAATTTGGAAATAATGATAAAATCATGAAATTTGTGACTCTCTAGAAGGTTACATGTGGTATATTCATGTGCTCTCACCAGGATCATATATTTAATAAAGAAAAGGGACCATTTTAAAGATGTATTTAATTTGATAGCTTGATATTTATATTTCCCATGGATCCTTGAGGAAACATAAAGGTCATAATGAAAAAATTAAAGTTCATGATACACAACCTCAAGATAATGTCTCTTGTCACAATCACATGCAACAGATAGTCACAATTCAAATGTAGTCATATTTAAGGATGGACACATAAATATTAAAATGGTAACATATTTTTCATGGTGGCACCATTTTAAGAATTTATAATCTCATTTCAAAAATATTGAATAAATATTTAAGTGTATTGTGATCTCAAGGGAAATAACTCACACATATACTAGATACTCACTAAAAATCATAGATAGTTAGATAAAAACACAAGATTTGAAAAAAAAAGGGGAAAATATATGATAACAGATGTTATGAAAGAACTATAGATATTTTTATGGAAGGATAAAATTGGATAAAAAAATAAAGGAAGGATAGAAGAAATTATAGGATCAAGTAGTCAACATAATTTAAAAACAAATGAGAATTCAAGGAAAAAGCATAACTTTAATCATGAAATTTTAATAATAGATTTTAATCTCAAAGTATCAATAGTGATTTAATGTTGTCTTTTATTTAATAAATAAATATGTTGTCTCTTATTTTTGTGTCTTTGTTTGTTTGAGTGTTAAGAGAGATCACTATTGGGGAGTGAGGTAGCCATTAATTTGGCTTACTATACCTCTCATATGCATTTTTAAGACATATTAAGATGCATATGCACATTTTACACATCCTAGACTAATTTTAGATTTGATTTTATATAAATTAATACCTTTTGTAATAAAATAACTGATTGATTACATGGGGCACTTGACTATGTCATATCAATCCCCAAACACACATGTAAAAACCTAAAGTCATTATAGAGTCAATTTTCCCTAATTAAGTGTTCCATGTAAAAAATAACACATTTAGTTTAATGGGGAACTTTATTATGGGATTTAGATCCACCTAATCACATTTTCATCAACTTAATTTCATTTCCATGTCTAGTTTCCCTAATTGAGTGCTTCGTGAAACTAAACACTTGATTTGTTACATGTATCAATTTTAGACAACCTTATATAATTTTTATACTAGATATGACCTAATATAATTTCATATGTAATAAATCACTTAACTGGTTTCATGGGGTATTCAATTAAGACATATTGATAACCCTAAACATATTTGTAATGATGTAATATCATTTAAAAGTTGATTTTTCCATGTTTAATGACCCATGTAACTAATTGTTGATTTTTAATGCTGTACAATTTACTATCGTATATCAAACTCCCTAAACAAGTTTTAAATATCCTATTCTCTATATAGACTTTATATTCCATAATAAATATATTTCTTTAACCAACCACTTTTTTTATTTCATGGGAAACCTTATTAGGGTATATATTTCCCCCCACCTCAAAACCTTTTTTTGGAAATCTAGTCTCATTTCAAACAAGATTTTATGTAATTGAGTTCTCCTATAACCCATTGATTATTTTTTTTGAATGGGGCACTTCATTAATTTATTTTATTACCATGAACATAATTAAAAAAACCTATTGTCATTTTCAAATTGATATTCTATAACTAAGTAACCCATGTAACTAATTTGTTGATTAGTTATAAGGGAAACTAATTTAGGCTATGTCAAGTCATGAAAACACAAGTGTAATAGTGAAATATCATACCATAATTATTTTCAACATTTTTTTAATTCATGCAACAAATTTATCAATTACTTGCATGGGGCACTTTCTTTAGTCATATTGATCTTGCTAAGAACATTTACTACAACCTGTTTCTATTTCAAACTCAATTTTATATAATTGAGTGTCTTGTGTAACCAATCTCTTGACTATTTGAATGGGGTACTTAGTTAGGAAATTTAGAGTCCCCTAAACACATTTTTTAAAATGTAATTTCATTTAGAACTTTATTTGACCTATTTGAGTTCCCCTTAGAACAAATCACTTAAATGGTTGTATGGGGTACTTGATTACTTACTATCAAACCCTATAAGCACAATTTAGAAAATTAGATGTCATATAAGGATTGATATTCCCTAACATGAAATCAATCACTTGATTGGTTCCAAGTATCACATTATTAGAAACACCAAAATATATTTGAGATAACCTATTATCATTTAAAATCATGTTTTCCTTAATTTTGTGTCATATTAAATCAATCACTTCATTGGTTGTGTTAGAAACTCAGTTATGGTCATTCAAGTCTAGAAAATATAGTTGTGATAACCTAATGTAAGTTTAGAACTAATATGCCCTAATTAAGTGACCCATGAAACTAATCACTCTTTTTATTTCATAAGGCACTTATGTAATATCAGGATCCATAAACACATTTTCAAATACATGATATCATTTTAGACTTGGTACGCCCCAATAAGTGTCACCTAGATCTATTCACTAGATTGGTTGTATAGGGACCCTAATTAAGGCATAAAGAACCTATTAAACACATTTTATTAATATTATGTCATTTTTTTAATTACTTTTCATCATTTAGTACCCCATGAAACTAATCAATTGATTTGTTGAAAGGGGCACCCAATTTGGGAATAGTAATACTCTTAAACATATTTATGATGGTCCACTACTATTTCCATGGATAACAACTTCAATTATTCCACTTTTTGAGTGGATTTATATGAAGTCATCTACCATCCTCCCCAACACACATAAATCATTTTGAAAATTTTTGTCCCTTGTTCTAGCTAGATCTTATCTATGTAGTGATGATTTCCTCTCCTCTATGGAAGCCTTAGGAGAGGACACAGATCTATCTCATTTAGGTTAATGGGTTAGGTTTAAAGTTTGGTACACTTGGTGATCATGCTCCCTCTCCTCTCTATGTCTATATAAGTAACCTATGTAAGTCAAATATTGATATAAGTATTGCATCTCCCTCCTTGAACCCTCATTTTTTCCTAATTAATGTAGTGGTTAGTGGGAAAATGACTAAATATTTTTCAAAGGTAGTAAGAACCCTCAAACTCTAGTCCCTAAAACTAGATTTGGCTAGTCTTTCTCTCAACCTAGAATATGGTGCCCTCAGCTTGGTCATGGTAAATAAAGAATATTATCTAAGAAGAGGAGTTATATGCCAGTTTGAAAAACTTTAGCCTAATCTTAAGGATCTAAATGATTGGATCTCCTTATAATGGAAACATATCTTGAAAGGTAAAGTGGAATTTTATCCTTTTACAAATGGTTTTTTACTATTAATTTTCTCATATCTTCTAATAAATATCTTATTTTATGGCATCAGTGGAGATGGAACCATAATTAGTTGTTTATGAAACCTCATGATCCAAATTTTAACCCCTTTTTGATACCTTTTCATGCAAGCTTATTTGGATCTAACTTCCACATCTTCCCCTTCATTTTTGGAGAAAACATTGATTCAATACTATGGGTAACTCCATTGACAAATTATTATAGATAAATTCAACCATTGACTTGTTCTCTTATACCACATTTTCTATAATTTTAGTATTCATTGATATAATGCTTGATCTCCTAGCCTCCATAGTGCTAATAATAGAATATCAAATCTAGAGTCAATCATTGGACTATAAAGGGATACCATTTAGATTATATAAATATTTTAATACTATTCATATATCTTCATTTTATATTTATCTTTTAAAAATAAAATATGAATCAACTTGGTAGAAACATTCTTATTTAGATCTTTAAATAGTATGTGGTCTAGAATATGATGAAAGAGATATTTTGGATGATGAAGAAGAAAATAATACAAGCCCTATTATTGAGTATCCTATTGAAAGTGGATAAAATAAGAATGATAATTCTCTTTAATATATTCATACTGGTAAAATCTTAGATGTTTCTGAAGAAGGTAGAGTTTTGATCATCACACTCTCAAGAGAAAAAAGAAACATATTGGATAGCAAGGATTTTGACTTGAGTTTGTGTAACCCTAAAGAGGATTTTGGGAATGTTTTTTATTAAAATAAATTTTAGGATAATGTAGGATAGATTAAATTTTAAATAAATAAGAAAAACAAGAAAGAGGAGGCCCAATCATCTAGCATACTACCCCATTCTAGCAGGACATGTATAAATTGTGTGGAAAGCGGAGACAAGGCTTGAAAGGTTTATGTATTTATTTCATTTAATATGATGTCTTTAAAAACATTTAGAAACACCTAATGTCATTTCACACTTCAATTTACATAATCAATTTCCCCATGTAACCTTTAACTTTATTAGTTTACTAGTGTACTTAATTAGGGTATAATGATCCCATTGAACACATTTATAACAACTATATGTCATTTTAGAATTTATTTTTCTTAATTTATTTTTCTTAATTAATTTTCTTGTGTAACTAATATCTTGAGTGGATACATGTGACACTCAAATAGTTAATATCAATCCCCCTATAAATATTTACAACAATCTAATTTCATTACATACCTTATTTGTCCAAATTAAGATCATTGTGTAGTTAATCACTATATTGGTTGCATGACACTCTTAATTGGGGAATATCAAGCTTGATAAACACATTTAAAATAACATAGTGTCATTTAAAACTTTATTTACCATAATTGAGATCACCATGTAACTAATTAATTAATTATTTATATGGTGCACTTGATTAGGGCATATCAATCCATAAAAGCATTTGCAACAAAATAGTGTCATTTTAGAAATGATTTTATCTAATTGAGTACCATATGCATCCAACCACTAGATTATTTACATGTTTCTCTCTATTTTTCAATATCAAGCCCCAAAAAACTAATTATGAAATATGAATATCATTTTACAATCAATATCCCCTAATCAAGTGCCATGTGAATCCATCTATTTGGTTGGTTGTATGAGGTACTCGATTAGGTAATATAAATCCCCTTAAACACATTTTTAACAACCTAATTTCATTTCAAACTTAATGTGTTGTAGTTGAGTTCCTTATGAAATTAATTAGTATATTGGTTGCACAATGT
>JARHVA010008223.1:415000-445000 GCA_037957365.1 Torreya grandis
TATTATAAATAAGGAACATGGCTCTATAATAGTCTAGGACAAGGTCATGTTGTTTAGACTAGGATGGCCTACTTTTTTTTATATAGTGTGTGTTGATGTCCTTTAGTTTTTATCTCTATGTGAATTTTGTTAGATGGACCTTTGCATGTAGATCATGTTTGTATATAAAGATGATTTTGATTAACTATAAGAGATGATGTGTGGATTATTTTTTACTTGAAATCGTAGATCAATTATAAGAGGGTGAAAATATAATAAATATGGGTAAAGGGTTATGGGTTGGGGTTTTTCTTGACTTGAACATCCCATGTGTTGAGTACTACATACATAAAAATACTCTAAAGAGGGATAAAATTCCATTTATTTATCCCATGTTATGATAGTCTCTATCAAATACTAGTGAAATTATATACGCTCATTCAATCCTTGTGTAATAATGTGTTTTAACAATGTTATGTGACCTTATTATTTTATTTAGACCTAGTTCAAGACTACTTTTGTTGTATGGGCTCAGAATTGGGAAGAATAATTCTTTTCCTCTCAATGTGTAGCTAGATAATTCATGAATTTACAATAGTGGTAGCCTTTTGAGTATATAGAAAATAATTGTATAGAAAATGTCCCTATAAAGTGGTATGTTTTGGATATTCAGGAATGGTACTTGTGAAATGTGCATAATGACGTATTAGGATGAATTTTAATTTTGTAAATAGGTAGTAAATTAGTGGCAGGATAAACTTGATAGATTCAGACACAACTAGCTAGTGGGGTTATCCTTAAGGAACGGTTTTCTCTAAGGAATAGAGATGACTAAACTAAAAGTATGAATTAATATAATAGTGAGTTTAGGATGCTTATAAATAGGAATAATAAATTTCAATATCATAATGGTCTAAGGATAGAGGATCATCCACATATAAGTATAGGAAAAATAATTTATAACCTTGGAATTGAGCATTGGCTAAGCATGCATAAAAAGTGGTCCCAAGTGCATTTTTCTAGTGAATAAATTCCACCCCCAATTTATTATAGTAATGTAAAAAAGTGAAATTTTTATAATAAAAGGAAGAATTTTATAACTAAGCTTAATTTTGAAGAATGGTTTTAAATTTAGATCACTTGTTGAAGTATTAGTCCATAGTTTAAATTAGTCTATACTTAGGATAAAAATCTAAAATTAAAGATAAAAAATTAAATATAAAATGACAAAAAAAATATATATATTTTAATATACATGAAATATTTTTTTTATGGTGCAAAAACTAATGACTAAATAGGGTGAAAATCTTAGATAATTTATGTATTGAAAAACATTGATTGGATTATTCATGCCCCAATCCTCATTAGTAATATAATTTTGGGTTTAAACCTTAAGATACACTTTAATTCATCATAGCATAATTATAAGTATTATAATATCTTAGAATCATTGTATGAATTCCATTTTATCATTTTAGTGTAGAACTGGTGATTTTTTTTTTAATTAACCACTATAGATAGAATGAGATGCATTATGGTACAAAATTGGTGTAATACCCAATGATATACTGGTGAAAAAATGATATATACTATGTCTAATATCTATAACATGGAGAATGACATGAATTTCCATTCTTTCTTTAGAAACTAGTAAAAAAATGAGAAAGAAAGCAATCATGTGCCACACACATGCCCCCAATCTAATATCTTAGTATATTTATTATAATAAATGTTTAAAAACCTAGGGAACATTATGGAACACATGTCAAACATGATTCCCCCAATATGAACAAAGCATTTAATAATCTTACATAATGTTTTGAAATTGTTTTTAGGTAACCACTAAAAATTATTTTATAGACTGACTATGATTTTGAGAATTATAAAAAAAATTGCTTCTATTTTATGGGATGAAAGTGTATTATTTTGGATAATTCCAACCCATGCCATTGTCATAATAGTGCAATGTTTCCTAAGTTAACTTTATAGGAAAAACTAAGTATGCATTACGATCAATTAAGTATTGATGTTTCTATTTTTGCAGTGGATTTTTTCAACTGTGTATGGACCATAGTTTGCGGTGAGTTGTGAAGCTTTAACAATAGCATAATCAAAAATTATAATGTTATGAAAATTGATTCTATATAAATATTTAAAATTAGATTAATAATGATAACATCAAAGATCATGACATTATGTTTATAATTAAAAAAATGGCAATGTATGATACATGTAAGCCAAGCATACATTATGTCATATATAGATAGATGTTATAAAATAGGCACACAATGAACAATGATCATATATTGAATAATTAAAAAATCTATATAAATAATTAGGAAAATTTCATTTGACACCATAAACTTGAGAGATTCATGATATTTATCATAACATCCTAAACTGAGCTAATAATAGAAAAAAAATCATAGCCATGAAATACACACAAAGAGCATACATAAGAGTACACAAATCGTTCAATAAGGCCAAGGGGCCACATACAAGGGACATGTTCAAATGTCACTTACATTCATAGAAGCACATAATAAATTTTAGAGACACAACAAGGGAATTTTAAAATATCCTCAATCTAGGAAATTAGAATATAGACAAAACATGAAGAAAATAAGCAAACATGATAATAATTCATGAATAAATGAAATTGATGTATATAATAAATTTTTAAAATTATGATATAAAATAATTTAGATATCTAGTGAAATATCAATATGAAATTAAGTGAGAAAATATGGAAATATCTATGGAATGTAATCTAATATAGTGGGAACAAAATGGATAGTCATTGAGTAATAAAATCTAGGTAAAATGTGCCCTTAGTGAACTTTTTATTATGCAAAGAAGCTATAGAGTGCATATGACTAATTTATATATGATAAATTAGAACCTATGTTTAGTGGGATAATTAAATAAAATGGGATAAGAGCATGGGGCATTACTATCTAGATTAGTGTGGTTTTCTCTTTGTAAACTTTTATGGGTCTTAGACAATATCACATCTTGAAATTGCATTATAAAGTGACAACCTATATGTTCTAAAACTCACTCAAGTAGACTTGAAAATAAGAATTGATGTAAAATTATATATAGATAATAATTTTTTATACTAAATCATAAATAAACTAATGTAAATGATCTACACATGGCATGCACAAGTCATACATTATATATATATATATATATATATATATATATATATATATATATATATATATATATATATATATATAATGTTATTTTTTTTGTATTTTTTAATATATGTAATTGAAAAAGGAATATACTATCTAATGAGACCCATAAGAGTCTCAAAATAGGTAAATCATGTTTATTACATATGGATAATGACCTCTCATGAATGGAAAATATCATGTCGCTGTGAAGTATCTGGTCTCAAATTGAAATCTTAAAACTAATTTTACTCTAAAATATAAGTGTCCTTTTCATGATGATAATACATAGTAAAATGTGTATATTTTTTAGTATTGTGAACTGTATGACTCTTTGGAATCCATCATGTAGTATAAAAAATATTTATGTGTGTTTATTGTAGAACACTAGTAATTCCCTTTAATACCAATCTAGGATGTGTTGAAGTAGAAAGTGGCTCTTTGTAATATATGACAACTAATTGATTAACTATATTTAAAAGGATATGTTTCCTTGAGAATTTGACCACCTTTACTTTAATGTTCTAAATATATTGAATCCATTTAGTTTGCTTAACTGATATTTATTATGTGGGAATAATAACCTTTGGTTGTAGGTATTATACATATGGAATAACATGAACCATGACAACCTCATTAGTAAAAATATATTGTAAACATTTTTTATTGTATAAGGAACTACATAAAGCTATTAAATCCAATGATATCCCAATAACATATCAAAGGCTCCTACACTAGCTACTACTATAAACTTGGTGGCCACATGTGTTATATCAACTTTTAGTGGTAATGTGATCTAACCAATATAAATTTTAATATGTCAATTGAATCCATTAATCACTTTTTTTTTAAAATCATATATTTATCTGTGTATCCAAAATTTCAAGTAATTGTGATAGTGAAAATATTTGCACTTGAACCATTATCAATCAGACAAATTTTTATAGTTTGGTGTTCAATACAAGATCAAATGAAAAAAGATCACAATTCAAAATCAACATCTACAATCTCATGTTGTACAAATGTAATAAATGGTGTATATGGCCATGAAACATGATATGTACCAATAATTTATGCAAAGGGTGTTTTTCTTCTATCTCAAGATGATAAAACGTGGTTGAGGGTGTGCATTATGTGTAATTCACTTCTTAGTTATCTATTATTTATTGACCTATATTCTTAGGGAAAGGATCATCAGATATTGTAATTATTCTTCTTTGACTTGGTTGTGCCTTTGTAATATTAGTATATGTACCCACATAAATGATGTTCTCATCTCTAAAATCCTTTATCATATGTCTCAAACTAAAACATCTATTGGTAGTATGCCCTTGTACTCTATGAAAATCATAAAAATCATTTTGATCAAATATTTATAGAAGATTTTTACTCACATAAACATCTTTAATGGGAGGAATGATATGAGCTGAAATTATATTAACTTTTGTAACACCTTCAAGGGAGATTCTGAAATGTAGATAAATTATCTCCTTGTCGAAGAAGATAACATAATACATGGAGTAGGATATAAAACTACATTCACCAATATCTTTTGATCACTCTTATTTTCACTTGGATTCATAATGTATGGTGGTTTTATAAAAATATTTATAGTAGGAATAAGAATTAGGCTAGTTATATACTTTAGATTATTCATCGTCAATAACTTAACTTCTATTTCCTTAATTGCTTGATAGAATTTAGTATGATATAAACATCTTTAACATAATATATTCGTGTAAATGTGAGATCAAACTATGTTTGAATATTTATTCAAATTCCTTATCTACCATATGATTCATCATTTTCATTAACATTACCTTATACCATAATACATAATCTCTAATAGGCTCAATGGATTTTTTTTTGAACTAAGTAATGTAGATACATAAAGTGTTTTCACTTATGATAATTGAGAATATGCCAAAGGATTGAATTCATTAAAAAATTTATATGTTAAATCTTAAAACCATCTTAAAATTTAATATTTTAAACTTATTGAAACAATATTGGTCAATAACCCATTGTTGGATGCATACTCCAAACATGTTTCATGGCATTCTCTCCAATTTTAATTAAGGTCACATTTCCCATCATACAATGTATGATTAGTAGACAAAAAACTAGGTGGTAAAGAATGGATTAAATATGATAAGACAAATGATAATGTAGTAAAGTCAATGAGTCAAGTGTCTAATTAGGTTTAAAAACACCTTGTTCGAATGTAACACCTTATTATATAAAGTTAAACCCTGTTGCGTGATGGATCTTACATCAAGAATAGATTTTGTGATAGCCAAAGGTGGTGTAAAAAGTGATTGACTATGGATTTACTTATTGGTTTGTTGAAACCCTTCAGTTGCCTCCATATTATATGTTGGTATAAAACTTTTATTTACTTTTGTAGAAAAAGGAAAGGAACCTATATCAATATATTTCTTAAATTATTGAGAAATAATTGGTCTCTTAATTTTAAAAAAAGTTTACAAAAAATTATGATAATCTTGAGGCTATTCATGAACTATTTGTCAAAAAAAATTAGTAAATTTTAATTTATTAGGTTATGTTTATTTATCATTTATATGTGTAACTACATCATAATTCTCATCTTCAGAATCAATGTTGACTTGATTATATTGATCATGCTCTAAAATATTATCATGTACTTGTACATATTTAAGTTTTGCATTGTTGTCTAAAATCCTGATGTACAATTTTTCTTATCCATATTATGGGCTTTATCAAAATAAATCTGAGCATGCTTAACTTGAGTACCACTCAATCTAGAATTTATTCTAAGAGAGGTAGGATTAATTTTTTGGATTGTAAATAATATGGCATATAAAATTGAAATATTATTGTGACCAAATAATTTCCTAAATCTGAAAAACACTAATAAAATAATTAATAAAATTAAAAATAAGTAAATAAACCCTTGAAACATTAATGGTAAGTATTTTTCAATATTAAAAAATATACAGGTTGGCCAATATATTTTATCAAAATTTAGGGATTAAGAGGTATTAATATAATTAAGACTAATTGTTAAATAAATTAGAATGCATAAGATATACAATAAATACAGATGATTGATTTAGAACTTAATTTATTTAGAAAAATGTTAAAATGTGAAAGTACTAAGAAATGGATGACTTAGCTCAAATTTGGTTTTTCGTAACTGTAACATTGAATATAAAATTGATTGTAGTCTTGTGTGAAGGTGTTGTGAATCTATAATAAGGATCTATGTTAGTGTAGGATAAGGTCATGATGTTTGGACTAGGACATCCTATGGTGTTATTTTTAGGGTGCATCAATTTCCTTTAATCCCCCCCCCCATCTTTTTGAATTTCGTTAGATGCATCTTCATATTTAGATCATGTTTTTATATGAAAGTGATTTTAATTCAATGTTGGAGTTATTTTATGCCTTATTATTCATTTAAAAACCTAGTTTAATGACTAGAGGTGAAAAATACAATAGAATGGGGGAATAGTGTTATGGGTTAGGGTTGTGCTTGATCTCAATACTCTATGTGTTGAGCTCTACCTACATACCAATACTATGAATAGGGATAAAATTATATGTATTTATCTTATGATACGTTGTGTGTGAGAAATATTTATGAAATGTTAAATGTAGGTTTAATCATGGTTTTATTAAACATACATGAATAATGACCTATGACCTTTTATTGTATTTAGACTTAGATTAGTTTTACTTGAGCTATATGGATGCAAAAATGTAAATAATAGGTTATTCCTCCCAATGTTTAGTTAGATAATTATAGATTTTTAAATAGTGGTAACATCTTGACTTTGTAGTGAAAAATAGGAATGAAAATGTTTGTATATAGTGTTATTTATTTATTTCCTAAAATGGGACTTGTGAAATGTGTATAATGTCTCATTAGCATGAATTTGAGTTTGGTTAAGTAGGGTTTAATTTCTAGGAGGATGAAGCTATTGGATTTAGACATAACTAGCTACTAGTGAGATTATCCTAAAGGAGTGGATTTGTCTAAGGAAAAAAGACAACTAAAATACAATTAAGAATTTGCTCAATAGTGAGTCTAGAATGATTTCAATGAGGTCTATGAGAATACAGTATCATATCTATATAAGGATAGAGTATCCTCCACATATATGTATATTAACAATGGTTTAAAACCATAAAATTGAGCATAGGTTTTGTGTACATAAGGAGTGGTCATAAGTGTATTGTTATAGCATTAAAAATTAACTTTAGTCACTAAAAACAAAAAACTAAAGTGGAAATAAATAAATATGACACATTTAAAACCAAAAAATGTCATTTCCATTTTATTTCCTCAACATGTGCATTCTTATATTCAACTAAATCTATATAATCTTATTCCATAATTTGTGAAAACTATGTTAAATGAGTGAATATTCAAAAAATGATGGAAATTTTTAGAAATAATGGAAAAATAAGTAAATTATGTAATTTTATAATTAATATAAATTATAAATATTAGGGAAGTTTTTGGGGGGGGATTTGAACAAATTATATAATTTTCTAATGTTTATAATTTACATGTAGACATTTTTTTAAATAAAATTTAAGTCTTTTTATTTCCTATATTTTTTATATGTTTTATAAAAATTTAGATGTTGGATGAATTGGTTAGTTAACTTAATGATAAACTTGTATTTGATAAATAAAAAAATTTGGCTATGATGAGTGTGGAAAACTATTAGGAGGTAAATTTTTTTATGATAAGTATTTACTTTTGACTACAACTTCATCTAGAATAGGGCACAATCAGGGGCCTAGATCCCCAAGTGGTCATATATCACATGTACTAGATAAACTAACAATGGCCACAACCAACCCAATAATACCAATGAACAAACACAATCATCCCAATAATACTAATAAATTATTACAACCAACCAAAAAATACCAATAACAACCACAAAAATCCCAAGAATACCAACGATCAACCATAATCAGCCCAAGAATACCAAAAAATGGCCACAACTAGCCCAATAATAACAAAAATAGTCACAATTAAGATAAGAATAATAATGGTGGCCATATCTAGCCTTAGATATCATAGTGATATTTGAACCTAGGTGTAGCTTGAAACAACCAAGCCACTTTACCAATTCACCCACATCTCATTGGTAATAGAGATAATTTTTTCTATGAAAATCAATTTTGGTTTTTTTTTTTTCAATAAATGTATATTTTAAATTTAGGTCTTATTTGTTTTAACATTTGGTACTAACCAAGTTTGTAATTTTTAAATATTTATGGCCTCTCATCATTAAGATCATCCTTTTAGAAGGATTATTTTGCATTTGGAAAAAAAATTACCTTCTAGGGTAACCAAGCTAGGGGAAGGGGTGATGTCTAAGCCCACATGTTTTGTGGGCCTAGAATATATAATCTAATATTGGTTTGTGTTTTATGAGTTTTTATGAGTTTTTTTATCATTCATTTCATTGTGTTTTGAATATTTGAAGTTCTTAATCATATGATATTAAAATTTATATTATGATACCAACTATGAATGGGATGATATCGACTATCAGCATTTTACTTCTTTAGGGGATGCTTCTAGGCACAAACTAACTTCAAGGAATGGGGGTGTTAGCATTAGTATTACTAGTGAGTTTGTGACTTAGAGTTAGTATTAAGGGTTGGGATAATTTAACTAAGCATGATAAACCTTATGTTATCTGAGATCAATTATTACTTTTATTATATTATTAAGATATTCAAGCATTATTATAATATTATATTATTTTCATATTTATTTAACTTATTATTGTGTCATGACATCTTAATTTATGTTTGCAATCAAATTTAATTAAAATTTCAAAATCACACTATTTCCATATATGTATATATATATATACATATATATATATATATATACATATATATATATACATATATATATATATATATATACATATATATATATATATACATATATATATATATATATACATATATATATACATATATACATATATATATATATATATATATACATACATACATATATATATATATATATATATGTATATATATATATATATATATGTATATATATATATATATATATGTATATATATATATATATATAGTTACAAATGAGATTAACATTATAGTTATATAATTATACATATAGTGATTATAATTATAAGACATTAAAACATTAATTTATAATTATTAATATTAGATTATTTTTAAAAACTTAAAATTACTATATTATTATTAAAAATTATTAAATTAAATTTAGATGTAGTGTCACACTTATAGTTGTACTAGTGTCACACATTAATTCATCTTATAGTTAGACCTAGTGTTGGACTTAAAGTCTCCTTATATATAGACCTAGTGTCACACTTAAGTTTGATATAATGTCACACTTAAAGTTAGACCTAGTGTCACACTTGGAGGAAAACCTATTGTTGATGTTAAAGTCAAATTTAATGATGGAATTAAATTGATAACTAGTTTTACACTTAAACCTAAGCCTAGTTTCTAAATTAAATTTTAAAAATATGATGGAATTATACTTGGAACTAATGGCGAATTAAATATGGTCCTAGTTTCCAACTAAATATGGAGATTAATTCACCTATTAAATTCATACTAACATCACCTCTATCATCACCGTGATTTCATAAAATTAAGAGTTAGTGTTAGGTGAAAAGATAACCTATTCTTAGGCCAATGTTTTATTGATATTTTTTTAAGTCATCACCAGGGAAAAAATTATCTCATCTATCTAAATTTAAGTCTAAATTTATAAATTAAATTTATCCTTCAAAAATATCATATGTGGTGACTTAAAGGAATAATTAAGGTGAATTTAGGGTGACTTAAAGGTATTTATTAGTTTTATTTTCCTTGATGGTCCAACTTATGATTCAAATACTTATCTAATGTTAACAGAGATTTATTTAATTTTTTAAATCTAAAACTTCATTTAAATAATGGTATCACCAAACTATTTAAATAAATAATCTTATATACTCAAATGATGAGACCACTTAAAAATTTAGAATAATCTACATATGAATAATTTACAAGGGTTCATGATTGCTTTATGATGTGTATTCATGATTTACCTTTAAATATGTGTTCTAGGCTTTGGGTTCCTATCATAACACTATATTTAACCTAATAAATATATAAAAGGGTTTTATTTTATTTAAAATAAATCATATAAGACTATATACTTTTATTAAACTTGTGCCACTAGGAAGAAGTTTTAAGAAAGGAAAAGAGAAACCAACATAGTTTTAAAAAATTCAAAAATAGATAGGAAATCACTTATGAAATTTATCCATAAAATATATAAGAAAAAAATGGGAATTATGGGAAAATTATGTAATATTTCTTGATCCACTAAAAATGAAAGGGAGTTGCATTAGGAAAATAATTAACATAATAGGTTAATAAGGGATAAATTCAAAATTTTCATTGAATTATCCTCTACTTATGACAATGCTATATTTATATTTTTTTATTTAACCTCTCTTTTTTCTTATTTATCTTCTATATATTCATTTATTTTTAAATTAAAAAAAAAAGGTTTGATTTCCTATACTTGTTAAGTATATTGAATTCTTATAATTTAGATCCAAGCCTCTGCCATTTTTTTATGTACAAATAACTGAGCCTCATTGAAATAAAATGAAATTGTGTATAATTTATAATTTTAATAAAGATATTTTGGATATTTTTCCTACCCCATGGATATTTTATTTGTATTTAAACTCTGTGACCATGTATGGATCTCATCTTTCTCTATTCACTTTAGTTATTTATGTTTTGTTTACTTATATTATTTCATAGTGATAAATTTGTGTACATATAAATAATAAAATATCCCACATCCTTTTATTTAACCAACAATTTTAATTTTAGGTATTTGTATAAATATTTTCCCTTGGATACTTACATTTATGTAATTATCTTAGGTATAATATCACTAGACTAGGAGACAAAACCAATTGGCATGGGATGTTCTCTATAAATAATAATATCATGTAATGAGTAGAAATCCCATTTTTTTAATGTGGGATAAAAAACAAAATAAAATTAAGTAATTAATAGTTAAAATTTCATTGTATTTGATAACTACATTGATTGTATGCTTGTGGTAAAATGGTAGACTTGGGCAACCTCATTTCCCTTACCTACTTGATCTCATCAATTACCCTAATTTTTTTGTCTATCACAAGTATTTTTATCATATATATTGTAGTAACATGTGATATTTATTTTATCTATATGTAATAATAACAAACATATTCACATATCAAGATCATTTTTTAATAATTCACACAATAATGACAAAACTTACACCTTGTTCTTCATGTGATTCCCCTTGATATTCCAATTTGAATCACATTTGGTTCACCTTAATTACTTAAACCCTTATTACACACCATATTTTCACATATTTTATATGTCTGTACCCATATTTTGAATTTGTTGATCTAAAAATGGACAAATCCTTGTATCGAATTTCCTAACCACTGGATTCCAAGCACATCTACTAATTTATACAAAATACTAAATTTAGTCATCATTATTCTCTTTATAAATGTTAGAAAAAATCCTAGATAAATAATTTCACATTTTTTAATATATTGACATCATACAATAACTTTATTTACTTTTTAAATATGAATCATATGAATATATGATTTCATAATCATATTGATCAATATCCTTTGGTAAAGAGATAACTTTTCTATTCAATCATAGTATGAAAAATAACTTGAGATAGGATACCCAAACTTTTTTATTCAATTATAATATGAAAAATAAATTGAGATAGGATACCCTAATTTGATCAAAGTTAATGACCATTTAGTTAGGGTTAAATCTTAAAATACTACATGTGTGCATAACCAATAGGGTCATCATGAAATAGACTTGATCTTTGTCAAAGTCACTCTATTTTTTTTCCATGAAATCTCACACTTTTGAATGTAATCCACATTGTATCAAATCTCATGACACTCTAAATGATTCATTAATACCTTTTAATAGACTCTTACATGAACTATATTTTTTTTGCTTGCTACAAACTTCCGCAAGAAGTTGCTCTCACACTAAATATATGGGTACCACCTCCACCTATATATGTTATACTTGTGATAAATTATGCACTAGAACCATGAGTTTAAACCATGGGTCTTAATTCTAGGATGCTATCTCCATCCATTATAAATTTAATTCTAGCCCTCATTATTTACACTAAAAATCTCATGATTTAAATCAATTATGCAATTTATATGTAATTTATTAATATTCTATGAAACTCTTAGATATTCATTGACACCTTATAATAGAATATTAAATGAAATATTGTTTTTATTTTTTTGTTTTTTCCTCCACATTTCCTAGATAAGCTTCACTCACACTAAATCAGTGGGTACTCCTTCACTTATAGATTTTTTTGAACTATTGATGTGGATTTTATGCACACCCAAAATTTTACAAAGTAGCCTCTAAAATTTTCATATCAATGAATGAAATTAACTCTAAAGAATGAGTTGTAGGGTATTCAATTTTATAAATAACCTAGTGATGGAATAATGGTGAGACATGGGCTATTTAACTCAGATAGTTGAGATGTATGGAATATAAAAGAAACCAAATTATATTTAATACTTATAGGTGGATTCTAACCTAAGGTGGATTGGGTTAAAAAATATATGAAAGGAGGGAAAGATAGAGTAGGAAAGAGAGTTTATGAACCAAATATAGATGAAACCCTTTCAAACTAGACCTTACACTATGGATTGGATAAGTGATTAGGAACTAATGATTATTTTAGGTTTATATTAGAATAAAAACACACAAAGATAATTAGATATCAAAAGAGATAAATACAATAAAATTCAATGTTTATAATCAAAGTTTGTTTCCAATTTATGATTAAAATTACACATAGTCAAAGGGAGATTATCATCAATACATTGAAAGCATTCAAATTATCTATATCACAATTTGAATAATTATATTGAAAACACTTATACACAACCTAAAGACTTAAATACTAGAATTAGATAAATTCCTCAATGAATTGCAAGGTTTGAATAAGATAAACACATCAAGTAGAACAATTCATATAATGTATTATTCACCTTAATAAAAAAATTATCTTCCCTTTGTAATTTGGAGGATACAAGTATATCTATCTTGGGATAGGGACATTTCATCCTCAATAAAATCCTAAATTTACATCTTCTAAAATATGACCCTATAAAAATTGCATGCATCTCATACATGTTTGTAATTTATTATATTATTAACACTCCTTTGCCCAAAATAACTCTTAGCTATATCATATATGTACAAAAAATAGAATTTAAACTTGAGTTTTAATTACAATCATGGTGCTAATGTGGACCCACTCTGTAGTGGAGCTTGCATGCTTGGATTATTGGTCATTTTAAACTTATTGGTAACTTTAGTTGACATAGGCATAGGTGGAACTATAGTTTAAAGTGTCACAATAGTAGGCCCTTTAAATTTTTTGACAATAGTGCAACCCAAAAATTATGGTTTTGTACTTTGAGGTGATTAGGATAAAATGATGTACCTACCAAATATGAGTATCCTTAGATGCCTCTAAATGTTTGTAAAAGTATTAAATTTATTAAAAATCAATCATAATTGTCTCATAGTCAATGATGGATATTTTGGATAGAGAAGGCATATTGGCCATTATCTTCCCATGAAAGATCATTGAAGCCTTTAATTTTATGTTAATGTGTTTGTGTTGGCCACTTTATCCTTAAAAAAAGTTATCAATTTAATAATATATTCATTACTCTTACAAATAATTCCCTTAACTCTTTCTTGGAAAATATCATGGGCCATATGGAGAAAACTTTAAAAATTAGGCCTTGGGAATAGTTTACCCAAGGGTGTGTATATATATATATATATATATATATATATATATATATATATATATATATATATATATATATATATATAATTTTCATATCTTTAAAAATTGACACTACCCACTTCTCATGACTTATAAATTGTTAATCTAAATCATGCATTTAATTATGCTACTTTTACAAATTATCTCTCCTTATTGTCACAATATCATGGGTCAGAGTGACATCAGGGTCTAAGATCAAACATAAATGTGAATAATATTTATTCTTGGTATCCTAGCCTAAAAATTTGAGATTGTCATTCATATATTTCATCTAGGTGTAATATTGAGTCATACTTCCCCATTATTGACAAGACTTAGCCCTTACATGCTTTATTGAGTTAATGATATTAGATAATGTTCTATTTACCCCATTTAGATTATCTATACTATCCTAAGGAGCTTGTATAACATCTATCTATTGTAACCTTTATATTGATTGATCATAATTCATAAACACTTGCTTAATTAATCAACCAATGGCATTGACAAAACTATAAGGATCTTACTCATATTCATTCAGCTATGTGTGGTGGAGCTTTCTATTCTTAGTTAGAGATAATATATCTTCTCTCTATTATACCTAAAAAATTTAACCTTGAAATAACATGGTATTTATTTTTACCTTTCTTAATGTGTTAGTTTTCTTATCAAAATAGAAACCCACCTTTGGTTGATCATTTATAATTATGTCTTATCTATCTACCTCCTCTTCTTAAAAATTTTAAGTCCATGTAGGAACACTCACCACAACTTTTGATTATAAAGGATCCATAGATACATAGGTGGAGTAAGGGTACTGTCTTTGTGGGAACATCCATGTTGAATTTAGGTGAGCAATTAGAAAATATGTTGTCATCTCCAGAAAATATGGGATGGCCTTTCTACAAGTAGTGAACTTCCTCTATGGAAGTGTCTAAATAATAAATTTTATTTTTTAGATGTGTTATTTATTGATATTATGTAATAATGTTGTTTATCAACTAAATAAATGGGCACACCTAACTGTCTGGATTGCCTATAAGGAATAACATGTGCAACTAAAATGGATGTAGACACCAAGTCTTCAAAATGGACCCAATTATTGGGTCTAATACATTATGAGTTATTTTCTTTAATGGATGTAAAATTTAGTTTATATAATTTATTATTATTAGGACTCCCAACAATTTGGATGGTAGTAGAGAAAGAAAAATGTAATGGGATGTGGTCTATAGTTTTCAAGATTGGCAATGTGAATGCCTAAGGCCTCTTAATTGAGATAGGATATTAAAAAATAAAATAATATACATAATTAGTGTATCCTTTTTTGTTAGATACATTAGTAATATTTTTAGGATACACCAAATAATAAAGGGATTGTGTACCTATAATTAATGGTTGGTCATCACTCAAAGTAGTAGTGGTAATGGCATTTATTGTTGTAGAGGTGGTTGTTATAGTATGTTCAATTAAAACCTCATATTAAGTGCATCAATGGGACTTATATCAAACACTAAATAATATTAGAAATATTTGGGGTATCTTTGAGACTTGGTTTCCTTATTTTATCTTATTTAGATATTAGTGTAGTCTTAGTCATCTTCTTTGTTTGTTGCTTTAGAACATAAGGTGCAAAGATTGGTGTAGTTGGTGATGTAAGATCCTTAGTTGGAGGTTCTTTTTTATACTTTGCCTCTCCCTCCCCATATTTTTATTCTATCTTCTCTTATAATTTTAGCTTTGTCTCAAGTAAGTCAACCTTTTATTGTTCTAATTATGAGTCTTCATATATTTTGGTTTATCCCGACTTAGTTTTTTCATCCTATGTGTCTTTATATAATTAATTTTATTGAATTTCCTCCATATATGTGTTAATTTTTGGTTTTATCTCATTTATCTCCTCCTAAAATTAATAAAAAATAGGTCTTGCTCTGACAAAAAAACCTATAATGTGCCTTTATTCTTCTTATACAACCTAGAGAGACACATGAGGAGTCTTTGGTTTCCTTTGGTATGTCACTAATGGTGCCCAAACATAACTAAGAGTTGGTCCAAAATTAGATGAAATAGAAGATGAAGGGGATATAGTAGTGGAAGGTGAAGGAATTGGAAGGAATGTCAAATACCATTGGTGGATTCATAGTATGAACTAGTGATAAGGGAGTAACATGAAACTATGAAAGGAAAGAGGCAAGACTTACATATTGCACTAATGTTAAAGCAAGAAGGGGAGAAAAATAATTTTGTCTCTCTAGCCTATTAGTAATTATGGATTATTATACATCAACTACAAGTTGATAAGTATTATCACTTGTAATTTTTGGGAGACCTTTGTGGTTGTTAGATATGACTTATGGGTTTATCTCCCCATATTCTCCTAGTTATTTAATAATTTCAATCCCAAGTTCTAATTATGGTTGAAGGGGAGGCCCATAAAGTGGTGTTGAAGTCCATTATTCACTATCTATTCTTTTCACATATTCCTTTAAGATACTAAGATCATACTAGATCCTTTGGGACACTACAATGAACATTCTAAACTTACACATCTTGATATAATCCTCATTACCATGTATGACATTTATCGATATGGAATCATGATTATACCATAGGTGTCTATAAGCTATATTCACTTTCTTATCATACTTATTTAGGTTCTCCCTAACCTTATTAATAGGATCCTAGTAATAAATGGTGCCATATTCAAATCATAATGCATTGTATTTTTTTCCCATAGAGACAAGGTGTCCCCATTTATTGTAGTGTATATGGCCAATGTTGAGAGGAGTTGTATGTAAGCTACATTATTAAGGACACCTTAGTTCAACATTCATACTATTAGATAATTATAGAGAAATCTCTTATTTATCCACCTTGTATAGAACATTATGTGGTAGATATAGGGGTTGTGACATAATACCCTCAACTCAAATTATATTTAAATCATGTTAATACATGTAATCACCTATTTTACAAGTGCCTCTTCTAATATTTTCTTATAACCTAGTGTTTTAACCTTTTAAGACATAGATGTATGTAAATACTATGTAGTTAAGGGGTTTAGTATAGGAAATCATGGTATAAATATGAAATAAATATAGTATTTGATCTATAATAGAATTGACTTAATTTGACCTTTTTAAAAAAAATAATAAATAATGTAAATAAGAACTTATCAAGAAAATTATTGAAATGGGAGATTTGGAGGTTGAAAATTGAGATAGAGGATAGTATTAATGTCTCAAATAAGAACTAGGTGTCAAAAACATTCTTGGATAGTATCACCCTAATTATATAATAGTGTCATATGGTGTTAGTGTCCCTATTTTAGTAGTAATCTCCTCTATGTATAATTATTTTAAGCTTCTAGGTGCACTTGTGTCTAGGTTTATAAAGCATGTTCCAGTGTGCATGAGTTTTAGATATCTATAAATGACCTATTCTAACTAATTTTTGTGAAAAACCTAATCCTCCATGTCGTGATGGCATATAGTTGATACAAGTACTAAAATTTGTTGTTAGTGGGGTAGGCTAGACATCTTCAACACCTATTTTTATGAGAATTGCTTACATACCATTACTCTGAAGAGGGATCAACCCTAATGTATATATCCCCACCTAATAATTGATTAAAGTTCAAGTGAAGATAGTATGAATGTTGACTTGATTTATTTGAATGTACTTGAGAATAGAAACCTAAGTAATTTGAGATTAGGAATGTTGTAGATGGTTGTATGTATAATTAGGGTAGAATAGGGATTTATAACCTTTATTTTGCATAACTTATTCTAATTTTTCATGTATAATTTTCATTTGATTTCCATTTAGTGGTTAAAGAAATAAAAGTCATGTATATATAATGTTATGGTGCTTTTTTAGGTAGTAAAAGAGGTGTAGGCTGACCCTAGGTGGTCTTAAATTTTAAAATATATCTATTGGTAGGAAAATTAGGGAAAGGATAATAATTCCAAAATTGGGACACTAGCACCATGTAGCACTACTATCCCTAATATGTCACTAGTGTCTAGGTGGTAGAACCTCAGGCACTAAGGGTCAAGATATCTAAATGAGGATCTGGGACTAGTTTTGGGATGTTTAGGGATTCCTATAACCTACACAAAAGTTGGATAAGTGTGAAAATATGCCTTAAAAAAGGTCTAGGGACAAACTATGGATATGTTATCTCAAATATCACTCTTAGAAATCAAGTGTCATTTTTAAGTTATTACATCCCACCCCCCATTATTCTATAAATGTAAACAAGTGAAATTACTAGGATAAAGAAAAAACAAGTGTACATGGACTTACCTAAGAGGTGAATCTAGTGAAGTTGTGTCTAAGTATGTGAAGCATGCTCCATTGTGTGTCCTACAAATGAAATGTGCAAAACCTAGTCCTTACTTAAGAGATACCAAAAATAAAGAGATAAGAGAGATGAAAGGAATGAATTCACCTCACTAGGTACATGAATTAATGCATAAATTGGTTATAACCTATATATGTGTGTATATAATGATGAATCAATGATAATGACTACATTGATGGCTTACTCAATCCTTGTGTGTGGGTGGCTCAATAACTCAATCTGGATTTGACTCTATCATTTCCCACCCCTTCTTGGTGCATCAAGACCTATGAATATCTTAGATTAGACTAATGGTATGTCCAACCCTCTCATGTATTTGGATCAAAAACTCACGTAGACTGTGAATCCATCGTTTCTTACCCATCTGTAGTAGATGTATCTGAAAATGATATTTTGGAATGTAATTGAAAATGTGTAATTGGTGATTTGTAATTGGAAATGTCAGTTCTATGGCCACTTGGGTGTATTAAGTGGCTTTGGACCACTCAAGCATGTCAATAAATATATATGGAGTAAGGTATGAATCTAGTGTGTAACTTGGAACATGGTGTTTTATGTACACATGGTATAAAATTACATGGATTTTATCATTCCATCTGATCAAATATTATATATGTGAGCATATGAAAACAATGTCCCACAAAAATTCCCCCAAATCTAATATCTAAGTATATGGATTCTATATTAAGATTTAATAATCTATATCTAAGTATATAAAATGAACTAGGAATTATCATGCTGCACATGAAGCCCTTATCTGAGCAAACTAGTATGAATTTGAGCTAAATTGAGAAAAAAACTAGTAATCTATAACTAAACCTATGCAAACCTAGATTGTACCTACTATAATTTTATGTCTATTCTAGATTTTTTTTAATCTTATTATATTTGATAGTAGCACCATATCTTGGATAGTAGCACCAAGTGGTTTTAGTGTCCCAATTTGCTGATATTGTCTAACATTTTTTATTTCTATGAAACTATTATTGATATTTATTTCATTATTTCCCACTACGTTTTATTGAATATAACTACTATGTGTTAAGCTTTTGTGTTTATAATTGTAATATGAGTTCATCTAGATAGCCTAATATCTATGGAAAAACTCTATGAATGCCCCTTCTTTTGAGAGGAATTTTTGAAACCTATACAAGAACTATCTTTAAAAGAAAAATATATGAAAATGTGTGTTAGTTAGAGCATATATGATATCTATGTAATAAAAAATGTATAATGTGCATACATAACATTATAATCTAAGATAATTTAAGCATAAATGTGTTATATATGATGTATATTAGGTCTAGTATTCAAAAGGCTATCAAGGTAGATATAATAATGTATATGAATAGAAAATCTGAGTAATAACTAAATAACCACCTAGGGGGATGGGGCATGATGTCTATCCTAATACCCAAGTAGGAAGGGGAGATGCATGAGTTCCCTCATGGAATTGGCATCCAAAATTGGAATGTGTAGCAAGTAAGAGAAAAGTGTCATGACCATTACATATATAATAAAACATACATACAACACACATGAGGCATGTAAAGTAGGCCAAGGTGTCACAATACAAGGGACAAGGGCACATGCCACTAATTATAAGAAATCAATACATATGAGGACATGTTCAAATATCCACATACTTAAAAAAAATCAAGTTGACTTAGATCCACATGGAAGGACATGTTCAAATGTCTACATACATAAGTAAGAAGGCACACACAAGAACATGGGAACATATCCAAACTATATGTATAAAGAAACGAAGTGGACTAGATCCATAGAGAAATGAAATATCCAAATTCCCTCAAATAGAAAATTCATAGAGACACAATCAATTTGAAGCTAAGAAAAATAGAAATTAAATTACGTATGACTATCTGGTACAAATTTGTATGAGTTAAAATGTACATAAGCTGAGTCCAAAGTAGTAGTAGATGACAAAAAATAGGAGTAGGTGTAGCATGATCAATATTAATATATAAAACTGCTAAATTTGTGATGTGTAATCTACACATATATAACCTGATAATCTAAACTATATATAGGGTACCCCCAAATAGGTGAATCTATTAAATAAAGAACCCATGTATTTGTGTGTATTCCCCTAGTGGGTAGATAGTAGAAAATATAGATTGGTGTAATGGACTTGAGTCCTATAGTAATCTATAAGCACTTTAAAACAACACATGAAGAATGTATGTATGATTAAATTAACTATACTAAGATATATAACATATGTAGTATATATAAAATATAAGAAGTGTAAACATGGAAATTCATATTGTATTGGTTTTTTTATTTTTTGTATGTAAGCTATGTATAAGCAACATGATAATAAAACTATATACAAGGAACAAAAAATAAGGAAAGTATGAATAAATAAATTCTAGAAATAAATGACATAGTGTACAACCAAAGTGTAATGTCTCTACAAACCCAAGAGCACATCCATAGGATGTGGATAATTAAATGGTGGATCAGGTGACAGGTCATCCATTGTCAAATACTATATCTTTTCAAACTCAAACAATTCATCATCATCAATATTTTCATACTATTCTATATGTATTAGTGGAGCCTTATCCTTGGCATTAGTCTATGTTTTGTACATTTGAATATTATGATACTCTATTATGTAAGATGTATCCTATGTGTTCCAAGGGTAAACAACATTAGATCATAGAGTATCTATATGAAACATTTGGTTTTAATATGTGCCATCATGTATAATATAGACCATGTGTCCCTCATGACTAAATGTCAAACATCTATCTAATTGATTGATTGTGGAATCCATTACCTGTAACCATGTACCACCAAGTGTAACATGTATATGAGTGCCCATGCTCATGATAAATAATAATGTGTTGGCCACCTTGGGGCCACATGCAACATGTATTGTGATATGTTATGTGGAATCCTAATAATGTATGACATGTTGTAGCTTATTTTCTTGATAGCCTATGTGCTATAATAATGCCAAAGTGTAAGTATTAGGAATACAATCCTCATCTATATCAACATGGAGATGTATCTTTCCATAAAACAAATATAGATAGTCAATGGATCATTCCATCAGTAATTGTATTGATGATGATTATGTCATGGTGCTTGTACCTATAAAGGTGGAGACTGTATAATCTAAATAGTGCCCTAAGCCTTAAACTTATCCAAATTATGTTGTAATTTTAAGAATGTATCTATATCAATTATTATAAGCCTTGTTTTCATGTTGTTTTAATTGATGTCAAAAGGGTGCATCATGTAAAGGCATAATAGTCATTTAGGTCAAATATATATCATGTCAAGATTGAATGTGTATGATATCAAGAATCCTATTAAGAGTATGTTCTTATGTGGAAGCATGATGTTTTCAAAGATGATTAGTGGTCAAGGTTGATGTTAAACATGACTAAGGATAGGTGGTAGTATGTGATATGTTAAGGTACAGGTGCATGGAAGAGAGATGTCAAGTCATATAAAGTTTGGTCATGTGGTTTTAGGTATGTATGAGGCTGTAGAAGATTGTTGTCATCAGAAAGAGATTGGTGTAGTCATATGAGTGTGTTGTGATGTCTTATGTCTACTTTTTTGATGTTTTTTTGAGGTCATGACAATGAAGGAATAGATCAAGGTCTCAACTGCATTATAAGCTTAAGCCTAGTCATGGCATGGTGAATGTATGAGTTGATGACATGATGAGGTGAGTGAATGTAGGAATGTGAGAGGTATTGAAGGTTATGTGAGCATTATAATAAGGTATGTAAACACTCATAAGTGTTTTAAATTGATTCTTTGAAGGTAGGTCCTTCAATCTTGGTCTACATCGAGACCATTATTTAGCCTTACCTAGCCTAATGAGGCATAAATATCAGATTTTAAGGTGAATATGTGAAGTAGAGAATGGATAGAGGTAGGTAAAAAAAAATTATGAGTGATCATGAAGAATGAGGCCATGGTTCGCAAGAAAAGGCACGGAAAGTGGTTTTGAGGTCTCTTAAGTGCATAGAATATTGTTCAAATCAGCTCAAAAAGTATTTAAATGCTTAATAAAACTATTGGATCTTGTATTTGACTCTCTCAAACACCTCTAGGTGGTATTGAGTTGTTAGGTGAGTGAGATGACCCTACAATAAAGTGATTATTTGTGAATAGTTTGTGGTAAAAGTCAAAAAGATGTATTGGTAAATAAAAACAAATGGATGGAAGAAGGAGATATAGACTCATAATACATGACTATGAAGGTTTCCAGATAGCTTTCACCCTTCAACCGTGTTAAACTAGTCTTCCAAGTTAGCCAATGGCAGATAGACCTAATGGTGCAAATAGTATAAAACCCAAGCAATAGTGAGAAGATGAATTTGAGTGTGTCTCATGATAGAATGATGAAACCAAGTGAATGGAAATGTTTTTCAAAAAATTTAAGTCATGTCATTTCTTGGAATAATTTATTAAAATAGTTGAATATGGTGTAAAACTTTCTCACAAGTTGACCTATCTAGATCGGATAAGATAGTTTGATATTAGGTCAATAAATTAGTTTGTAAGACCAATATTTTCCATTAAACCACATGATATTTTTATCTAAGGATGGTATATTGATATCATAATACCATATAAATGTTTTAGGATTCATTTAAAATGTATACACAAATGTTGGAGGTCTAAGCCATCATGATTGGTATTTAAGGTAAATTGGTAGTTCTGAATGAGTAAGTTGCAGAGATGTTCTTGAGTCTCTATCTCCTAAGTGAATGTGTTGAAAGAAATTAATGATGAACTTGAGGACATGAATAAATTATATAAATGTTTTTTTTTTTTTTTTTTAAGAATTTAATAGATTAAGTGTGTTTTAAGCCTCATTTTTAAGGATAAAATTTTGAGGCACACATGCCTAATAGGGAAGTTTGTCCTAAAGAAGGTTTCAAGGTATGAACAAAGGATGAAAATATAAACAATCATGGAGGAGGTCAAAATATTTGTTTTAATAATTGGTTAAATGTTTATTTTATTTTTTAATAAGTCCATATAGGTCCAATAATATCAAGTATTAATGTTAAGAGAGTAGACCCAATGAAGTAGGTCTCCATGAGACCTAAAGGATGAGTAAGACCAATATTTGTCATTAAGTAAGATTTTCATATATGATTGATGATGAACTTAGGGTAATATAGTTCCTATAAATATTTGTTTTATTTCTTGAATACATGACATGAAGGTAATCAAGAATGAGAGAGGTTAGGCAAACTTTTGGTACTCACAGGCCTAATATGACACTAAAATACAAAGAGTGTTCTTATGAAGTGGTTGGACCCAAATGTTTTGTAAATATTGGATAATGTTGGATGTAGTATATTTGATTTTTTTGGAGAGAATATCTATGTATATAGAGGTTATAGGTGTTCTAAGGGATAAATTTTACATGTTACTAGACATACTTAATGCAATTAGGTCTCTATGTGACTTAAAAGTGAAATGAGGCCTAATTGAGTCATGACAAACCAAAAGGGACTCGATGTTCATTTGAATCATGTTTGTGAGATTTCATAAGACCTATTATATGGAATATCTAATATTTTAAGGATGTGTGGCCAACCAAGTGGTATATTAATAAGATATGGATATATATACAAGGCATTTTAGGCCTATTTGAACAAGCTTAGAGTAAGTGAATTGATTAATAAATCAATCTTCCTGACGTTGGGAAACATGTTTTAAAACCTAAAAAGAGAGAAAATAATCATTTCATGATGAGCATACATGTGTTCTATAGTTGAATATCAATGTCATATGACCTATATAGTTTTGAAGAGGGCCAGTTAAGTGAAGAAGCCTAGAGGTAGTTTTGAGAGAGATCAAGTAGAGTAGATCTTAAGGAGTGATCATTGTCTATTGAGAGGCTATAAAAGTTTCATCATAGATGTGTTTATAATTTATTAAATTGGATAGATTTTATCTAGATAAAATAAAGAACTAATTAGAATAATAGAATAAATAAGTGTGATTAGCTAAGTTAGTCCTTGGTCAAAGAGGGAGTTGAAGCTTCCTTGCATGTTGGTGCTTACAAAATTCACCTTGGCTAAGTTGGTGTTTATTCAAGAGGGATTTGGAACTTCCTTTTAGGTTAGTATTTATTAATAGGGGGTTTTAGCCTCCTATAAAGTGGGTAATTTTTGAATTCAAGTGGGTGCTTGATAAATCTAGGGTTGATGTTCCATGTTGGGTTGGTGCTCAACTAAATTATTACATTATCTTATAGGATATTTTGTCTAAGATTTATTTTAGTGGGTTTTATTCCTCATGAGGTTTTCCCACATATGTTTTGTTATATCTTCTTTCATGCTCATGTGATTGGTTCTTAATACATTGCTAGATCATTATGTTGCTTTCATAGTTGATAGATTAGTGGATGTAATTGACTGAATGTTTTTCGAAGAATGATTCACCACTCCAACCTAACCTCTCAATAATTGTGCTTCCAAAAATTAGTATTAGAGCTCGGTCCTTTTAAGAAGGTATAATATCTTTAATGATATCCTTGAACCACAAGCATGTTTAGTCAACAATTACAAGGAGGTTTCTCAAGCAATAATGATCCTCTTTTTAATGAGACTAATTAAGTATTTTGGATCATTAGAATGAAGACCTGTCTAATGGCCTTGGGTTATGACATATGACAATCTATTTTTGATGGATTCACTCCATCCTCTACCCCACCAACTAATGCATTAGGAAAGAAGGCAAGTGAGAACAACTGTAAGGAAATTAATGCCATCTTGTGTGGTATTTCAAAAGTATAATTTATTAAGGTCATGCATTGTGATATAACTTAATAGATTGGGGAAATTTTTTAGACCATATATGAAGGAGACACTAAGGTTAAGTTTTAAAATTTGTAAACTCATCAAATGTAGTTTCAAATCTTGAGAATGAAGAAGGATGAAAACATTACATCTTATCTATTTATTTTAGATGAAGTGGTAAATGTCATCACATGCCTAGGAGAGAAGTTGGAAGAATCAATAGTAGTACAAAATGTATTAAGATATCTAACATCTAAGTTTAATTTAAAGGTGTTTGTTGTAGAGGAGATAAAATAACTTAACATATTATAGATGGATGAGATTCATGGCATCTTGATTGCATATGAAATAAGAACAAGTGATTAAAGACCTTCCAAGAAGGAAGTTGCATTCAAATTTGAGAAGAATTCATAGGGTAAGAAGGCTAATGATGATGTTGATATAGACATTGATGATGATAATATAGAATCCATATTTTTCAAAAAATTAAGAAAAGGATTAGGTAAGTATAAGGGCAAGTTGCCATTTAAATGCTTTAATTATGGTAATATTGGTCACTTTGAATCTAAATGTCCTAATAAGGATAAGACTAAGCATGATGAAGAGTGTGATGAACAACATGGTGCCAATAAGAAGATCTATAAGCTTAACAAGATTAAAAATGGTTTTAGGAATTATGAATACAAGAAAGGTTCATTCAATAATAAGATATGTTTCTATACCAAATAAGATAGTAGCTCATCTGATATAAGTGACACTAGTACATCTGATAGTAATGACCATGATATCAATGAAACCATATTCATAGATATAGAAACAAAAAATGAGGGTTGAGAAAAATGGAAAATACTTATGGATGATAAATAATCATATGAAGAAGAGACTGAAGTGAACCTTGAGGCAAAATTGGTGAGTGCTCTAGAGGATTTGAAGTTTCAACAAAAGAATAATAAGAATCTAAGATCATGGTTTAAGAGTTATGAAGATCGAGTCAATCTCTTTGATGATAGACTAAGAAACCACAGTAATCAACATGAAGAGATCATCAAACAATTTTTAAATTATATTGAAATCATCACTACATGTCTTAAGATCAAGAATGAAAATCAATCTTAGAATAGAAATGGAGTCCTTAAAGGTAGATTTGGATCAGGTAACAGTCAATTTGAAGATACCTCAAAGATTTGAAAAGAGTACTAAAGTTATTGGTGATATTTTAATTATTCAAATGTATTCAAATGATAAAATAGGTCTTAGTTTCAAGGAAGACCAAAAATAAAACAAGGAGAGTTAGACCTCAAAGACCTATGTAGAAACTCTCAAATTTGAGACTCAAAGTGATCATAAACAATTCAAGAGTACCAACATGAAAGTCAATGTGAAGAGACCAATTAGGTAGCACAATGCAATGAGGTATTCCAATTCTTTCAATGGTTATTTTTTTTTACTATCATATTTTTGGTTATAGATCAATTCATTGTATAATGGTCTCAAGGGATGAGTTATCATTGGACTATTGGAGAAGGATTGATCAGTCAAGAGGTAAGTACAATAATGTTGTTTACTAAAGTTGTCACAATATGGGACACATTACAAGATTATATCCTAATAAAGTTAAAATGCCCTCAAGACATAACAAGGTTTATGGAGCTCTTAGAGTGAATAGAAGGGTCAAACATTGGTATGAAAACCAATGAAAGTTAGGACTAATCATATTGAGCCTAATAGTCAAATTAGATTATTTTCTAACATACAACAAGGATCAAAGTGAAATAATTTTAATAACACTTTTTATCTTCATGTATTGAGAAGACAATCAAAGATAATAAAAAGGATGACAAGGTGGATGAGTCGAATGCTTCAATCAAGCCTAACTAGATTCTAAGGAGGGACTATTAGTCTCATGATTTCAAGATATCTAAGAAGAGTGGTTTGGAGATTTGGGAATATCCTAAGTTCATGAAGTTTTAAGATCCCTATTAAAAGGGGTGATTTCATTAGGATTCATGGAGACACTCTTATATTAGTAGAAGGATGAGCTTGAATTCAAATAAGGATTCATCTTGAGAGGATTCTAGGTTGTCTATGTTACAAGGTATGATTTTTTGTCTTTGTATCTTGTATGTATATGATAAGGTAAACGGATTTTCAGTTAGTATGAGCATTGATTATGGATATTAGTTCATGAAGATTCATATTATGGAATGATGGTCTAAGTATAGGATTTTCTCTAGAGACATATGGAATATAGAATAGTCTACTAGACCAATATGGTCATCGAGACAAGTTAAATGTTGTCAATAGAGCTGAAATCATGTAAAATGCTTGTGTAGATTGGTATATGAGAGGTAATCAAAAAGTTGTTTTTTTTCCTTCCAACAATGTCTTTCTAATAGTTGATAGCTTGTTTTGTGTTGAGAAGTGGTATTAGTATCAAGATGCTTGAAGTATGTTGAGAATGGTTTGTGATTCTTGATGACTCATATGATGAGCACAAGTTGTAAGGATAAAGCGGGGAACTAATCAAATGATTCACTAGCTTCAAGATCAAATAAGTAAATGGTCTATGTCAAAGAAGGTATAAAAAAACATGAATTTATATTAAATAATGTGGCCAAGACTGAGAGCATGGTGGATTTTTATGAATCTAAAATATGGAAATGAAGATGGATATTATCCATATCTTGGCACCAAGGTGTATAAAATAAGATGAGTAATCTTGTGTATCTAATTCCATTTGAATAGCTATCTTAGATAAGAATAGATGTGATGGCCTAGTGAGTGACCAAGATTTTGATCTATATCAGTAATATCAAGGACAAGGTGAGTGTTCCTATGTATCTAAATTCATTTAAAGAAGGTATAGATGGAGTTAGGGGGGGAACATTTGTATCATGCTTCATATACTCTATTATCCTATTACCAAAAGGGAGAGAAATTTTAGAAAGGGAGTAAGTTCATAATGCTTTATAGACTCAATAAATATTGAAGATCATGTTTTTTGCAAGAGGTTTGATCCAAGAAGTTAAATAATGAAGCAGAAATTTCCAGGTGTCTCTTTGTCATTAATGTCAAAAGGGGAAGATTAAAATATGGGAAAAGTACCATTTTGAAGTGATTTCAAATTTTAGTGTGTTTTTCATAAATGTGTTTTCCATCAATGACAAAAGGGGAGTTTGTTGGTATGTCATTTTCATTGATGTAAAAAGGGTACATCATGTAAAGGCATATTGTTCATTGATGTCAAAGATGTATCATGTCAATATTAATTGTGTATGATATCAAGAAGCCCATTGAGAGTATGTTCTCAGTTGTCATCATGATGTTGTACAATATGATTAGTGATCAAGGTTGATGCCAAGGTTGATGTTATATGTTATATGTCAAGGTACAGGTAAAGGTTGAAATATTTTATATGTCAAGGTATAGGTACATGAAAGAGATATGTCAAGTCATATGAAGTTTGATTAGGTAATTCTAGGTCTATATTAGGATATGGAAGATTGGTGTCATCAAAAAGAGCTTGATAAAAAGATAGGACTATGTTGTGATGTTTTATGTCTCTTGTTTGATATTTTGTTGATGTCATGACAAGGAAAGAATAGTTCAATATGTTAAGTGCATTGGAAGCTTGAGCCTAGTCATGTCATGGTGAAGGTATGAGATAGTGACATGATGAGGTGAGTTAAATTAGGAATGTGATTGGTTTTTAAAGTTGTGTGAGAATGAAAATAAGGTGTGGATGCAATCATAAGTGTTTTAAAGTGAGTCTTTGAAGGTAGGTCCTTCAGTATTTGTCTACACCTAGAACATTCTTTAGCCTTGCCTAGCCTAATAAAGTATGAGGATGAAATTTCAATGTGAATGTGTGAAGGAAAGAATGGATAGAGGTAAGTAAATTCTTTTAAAGGAGTGATCATGAAGTATGAGGTCATAGTTTGCAAGAAAAGGCATGTAAAGTGGTTTTGAGGTATCTTGAGTACACAAAATGAAGGTATTCAAACTCAAAGACATTAAGGTGTTCATTGGTACATATAAAATTTGAATGGGAACTTGGGTTGTTAAGGAGAGATTTGGAAGGGTCTTGGATAATATCTAAAGGAATTAGTTTTATATTTAAGGGGTGGTGCTTTATGAAAAATCATTAACACCCAAACATATGTTAAACCTCCCTACAGACCTAATAAGGATCTGATGTGAAATATTTTATTTAAATAAAATCATAATGGATTGAAATGATTATGAAAAGTATTTTATATTTTATTGGACTCTCTTAGTCACCTTCAAGTGGTATTGAGTTCTTTGGTTAGTGAGAAGACCCTATAGGAAAGGGCTTGTTTGTGATAAATTTGTTGTAGGAATCAAAATTTGCATGGTCAAGAAAATAAAATGGATGGAAGAAGGAGATAGAGACTCATATTACATTATAATTAATTTTTATGGATAGGTTCCACCCTTTAATTATTATAAACTGGACTTCCAAGTTAGCTAGTGGTAGATAGACCTAATATGCAAACTATATAAAACCTATGTAACAATAAGAAGATGAATTTGAGTGTGTTTTCATGATATAATCATGAAAAAGGTGCATATATATGGTCATGTTAATTCTTGTAAGAATTTTTTAAGTTTAGTTAATATGGTGAAAAAGTTGCTCACAAGTTGACCTATCTGGTTCAGATATGATAGTGTGATATTAGGTTAAGAATTTGGTCTATATGACCA